>PVNU02004178.1:0-26986 GCA_003013855.2 Liriodendron chinense
GGCCGTATTTTGTAGATATCTGACCTGTCCATCGGATGGGTCTGCTATATGAGCTCCAATAACACGTGGTCCGCTCATCAGGAGTGCCACACATGCAGGTTGCATGTTCACCACTAGCAATTCCTCTAAACTATTCATTATTTTTGTAGAAGCATGGCCCACCTGATTTAATTGTCTGGCCTGATTTTTGGGCCAGGTCATCCATACAGTAGGACCCATCTGATGTGTGGATCTGATGCTGGACTCCCAGTTGGCATGTGTGGTATCTGGGCTTAGCAAAGCTCTTAGCGTGAGTGCATGAATCATGATATTGTATAGGTAAAATTTTTTCAGAGAACTTTGACACACATGATTTGGTGATACATATCAATGTTTTAAAAACCAAACCAGAGGGCGACCCACTTTTGTTGGTGGCCAGTCCAAACCGGTCAAACCCAGTCCACATTGTTCAAACATTGGTGTCATTCTGATGTCATAATTGATTAGTTAAATACATAAAAAAGAGAGGATTCGAGCCCAGCTTATCTATCAGAAAAAAAGTTCTGGTCGAAGCCGTCCGGTTGAATGGTTCTACGGTTGGACAGCAAAGACTGTATGACCCAGGTGGTTCCAATAATAAACCGCATAGCATAGTGACGTGGCGTGGAAAGACCACCGCTTCCTGTTGAAATCAGTCCGGCTGTCATAATTGCATATTTTTTTGATGACTCTGCCAAAGATTTGATCTACTAGACTACTAGACTACTTCATAAAAACATTGTGGATTTCTATGTAAATGTGATGCCCTTGGTGGTATTGTTGGATGACGTAAACTAAAATAATGTGGAGGTGATTGAAGTACAACCTGTTTTTAGCGTTAGACTAATTCTACAATTCTGTGATTTTTTTTTTTTCGTTTCATCTTTTTCTTTCCTCTAATTTGTTGATGTTGCAGCACGAAGATATTCACTTGACTTCACGCCATCTGACCCTGCCATCACCACCCACGGGCACATTCACGTTGGAAATTGTTACGGAGATACACCCACAGAGCAACACTTCTTTGGAGGTGAAGCATGTTTATCTTGGAATTGTTTCTGCATTCATTATTCTTTGATCTTACTCACATTTTGACTCTTTGGCAGGGTCTTTACAAGACCTCTGGGCACTTTTGTACACAATGTGAAGCTGAAGGTTTCCGAAAAATTACTTATTATCAGGTTTATTTTTACAGCCCTGTTATGGTCCACTTGCAGCTGTCGGATTTCGCATTCTGCTCCCTTCATTTATAGTGGCAATGGATTTGATCAGGATCAGCCAGAGCCTGAGGCCAATCTGGACTCAACTATTAATCGGGACAAAAAGTCAGGCTCCTGCTGGTTCAATGGCTTGTTTGGGTCCCAGGCCTAACCTGTGTACTAATCGGGCTTAAAATCTGAGCCAATAGCTGACCCACAGGCCTGTATTGTAGGCCCAAGTCCAACCTGTTGTCGCTGCTACTCATGTTTGCTATTGTGGCATATGCGTATGAGATCCAGGCTGTTCATCACTTTTTGCCTACCTGATGTATGAACCAGCCTGATTCTTGGGCTGCGGTGCTTACATGGTTGGGCCATCCTAATGAACATGGATTGTGCACTGCTATAACATGTTGGCACCGAGAAGCCATGTGTTTCTTTTATCCTTTGGTCAATGTCGTTAAAATTTACTATTCTGGTGGAAGAGGTATGTTGGTAATTTGATACAATGTTGCATTGGCAGGATCGTCCTGATGTCATGGCGACATACACTTGCCAAATCGAAGGTGATAAAACCCTATATCCAGTATTATTATCCAATGGGAATCTTATAGAGCAAGGAGACCTTGAGGTATTGCCAGTTTTGGCATTCTGTGTAATTTGTTAACTTTTTTTTTTTTTTTAACGAACTCAATTGAGTACTTGAAAAACTGGAATCTGCTTGAGTCGAATGGGCAACTCAGTTTTCAGAAACCTGAAAAGCTTGGTTGATTACTTGAAAATTCAACTTGGTACTTCGTAAGCTTGACTGAATACCTGGAGAACTTCAGAAATCACAATATAAGTCTTTTTAAGCTCAAAAGAATGAAAGAAAAAAAGAGAGAAAAAAAAATGATTGAGTACTCAGCTAAGTTTCGAGTTGAATAGGATTTGGTCTGCATTGAGTCATGCCAACTTCCTAGCTTTTAGACCTTGTTTTGGATTCTGAAAGTTCATTTGAAGCAACATTCCTATTTTCTTCCCACAACTGGCTGTCTTTGGAGGGAATATACAATGTTCAATCATGGCATTTGCTCAACTAAGGAACTGTGCATGTCAGCCTGCCTTTGTTTATCCAGTTGTTCATACGTCTTGCCTTGCCTCATGGTGAGTGGGCGATACTCATGAGGTCCCAACCACCAGATTTGGTCCCAGTCAAATGTAACCCGTTTGTTGCCACCAACCATTTTCATCAGATAAAAAGGATCATTTGATGGGGAAGATATTAGGCAAGGCCTGTCCCATGATGGGGCCATCAAATGGACCGTGGTGGTTTTTGAACTTCAAGAGGCTACATTGTGGAATATGTGGAGGGAGAAAGGAGAGGATAATATTTCTTCATATTTCTCTCTACAAGCTCTTATTGTGGACCTCTTGTTACAAAAGATGAGCTCAAAATAAATGCAAATGAAATCTAAAGATAGACCAATATCTCCAAGGATATGGTGCACTATACGGGCTCAAGTTCGCTGCAACCTATGCACACTGAATACTATGTACTCTAACAGTGGTTATTAGAGTTGGGCCCCACCTGTGTTGTTGCTGGGCTGAAAAAGTCCATTTCTTTTGATCAAGCATCATGCAGTACCTTTTTTTTTTCTTTTGTCGCAGGGTGGCAGACATTATGTTCTCTGGGAGGATCCTTTCAAGAAACCCTGCTATTTGTTTGCATTAGTTGCTGGGCAGCTCGAAAGCAGAGATGATACATTTGTGACTCGTTCGGGACGGAAGGTGTCCCTGAGGATCTGGACCCCAGCACAGGATGTATCAAAGACGGCCCATGCAATGCATTCACTTAAGGCAGCTATGAAATGGGATGAAGAAGTTGGTGTCTTTATCTTTCCCTTCCATGTTATGATTTTGAAATAGTTTTGTTGATTAGATTCTAAAGCATGTTTTCCACTTCTTGCTCTTGGCAACAGGTTTTCGGTCTGGAATATGACCTTGATCTCTTCAACATTGTTGCTGTTCCGGATTTTAACATGTAAGATGGAACCTCTTGAAAATTAAGATTGTCAATGGGCTGCTTCTGCTGGGCTAATGGTTTGCCAGAGTCTTATTTTTAGGGTCAGAATTTTATCACTGGACTTAGACTGTGGATTGGGAAATTAGTCAGCCCGTGATAGCCTTAAGGGCCTGTTTGGACGCAGCTTCTGCAAAAACAGGTCTGCAATGTTGAGTGCCTTTTAGCACCTATTTTGTCGAGCGGGGGATCAAAGGGGTGTTGTGAAGGTGCATCCAAATGCACATCTTGAAAAGGGGTTTGGCTAAAAAATGGCAGCGTCAAAACTCCACTTTGAGGGTGTGTCAAAGTTAGCCTTGAATTAGCCTAGATTTTTTTTCTTGGACTGAGCCTCACTACTAAATCTAGTTAAATCTTGGCTTGGCCTAGTTTGTTTGTTCTCTGTGCCTGAAAATCAGGCCCAGTTTGGTCCAACCTTTGGTGTGGAAAATGTGATCCAAGCCCGGCCCATGACTGGGCGGGCATGTCCAACATTTGAACTATTGGAATTAAGCATTAAAAAATTGTGCATGCTATCCTGCGTAATATATCATTTGACGGATTTTATCTATGATATTGCGTCGTCGTCGTCGTGATCATGGCTTGTCCCAGCTATTGGGGTTGACTTTGTAAATCCAGTTTCACCGATCATCCCATTATATATATGATAATTCATATTTTATACTAAAATTTGGCATATTGGAACAATTTTTCAGCACCATTTCGTTTTCTTCTTATGGTGTAGCAGATTAATTCAAAGAAGAAAAGTACTAAATAACATAGATCTACAATGACGGTGATGACGGCCACCACCTAAGCTTTATACCAACTAATTGGGGTTGGCTACACAAATCCCGTTCTACCATTGTGCTCTATCAAGGGCCATATCTTTATTTAGACCATATGTCATCAAGTCTTTTCTTACTACCTCCACTCACATCCTTTTGGGCCTTCCCTTGCCATTTTAGAACCTTCAACTTGTATCAACTCATTCCTTCCAACTGGCGCAGATCTTGATCTCTATTGCACATGAACAAACCATCTAAGTCTACTCCCTTATCTTATTAGCTATTGGTGCTACTCCTAAGTTTTGTCAAATGCATTCATTTTTAATTCTATCATTCCTCATCTTGCACTCATCCATCTCAACATACTCATTTCAGCTACACTTATCCTATGAACATGTTGTTCCTTAGTTGTCCAACATTTTGTCCCATAGATGTGGCACACGTGCATGAGATTTGGATTGTTCATTTGTTGTACCTTGCCATGGATAGAACCTTCGCTAAAAATACTCAAACTAGATGATCCTAGCGATTGTTTGAAGAACTTTGCCCATTGTGCATTGACCTTTAGTGGGACCTTTTCCCAAGCCCATTTCTAATCCTCAAGAATCCTCCAATCAGTGGCTAGGATCATCTGATCGATGTTGGGTATGCTCCATCCAAGGCAGAGCCCAAGAGATGACAAGTCTATATTTCTTACATGAACCGCATGAATGGATATTGGATGCTTGATAACTAAATTAGATAATTCTTCTGTTTGCTCTGAATCCTAAATTCTTCAACCGGGCCACACTGAAGGGAACAGCGGGGTACTTTGTGGAAGGTGACACCTTCCAAAGAAAGTTCTAGATGAAATATGGGGTCTACTATATCATTGTATGACATGGCTTGGGTAAATCATCTTTAAAGTGTGGCCCATCTGTTGTTAAGTCTCAGATTTCTCACTTGTGGGCCACATCATGTGTGTAAACAAAGATTGAGAATGCTTGAGTGAGGATACACTCTTACGGGACAAGGGGAATTTGAACCTAAATAGCAACAATACTCCTTTTATGTATTATTGATAAAAGAGAGCTTTGAGAAGCCAGTGTTCAGTTCTCCTACTCCACATGCTCCTCAAGCGCTAAACATGTGGCTTTGTGCCAACCTGTGTGGAGCATTTGAGCGTGCATCAGGTGATAAACAACCACTTGATCTAAATCTCGAGCTGTTAGAGGATGGCGTATCAATGTATATTGAGGGACTATAATACTCCAACACTCCCCCCACGTTCTGGGTGGAACTCCACGGGTACATACTAGGCAAGGGTGGAGGAACACTCAACTCACACTGGTGGGAGAATACATTAGGGAGGCATATTTGCTACTCCCAGGATTCGAACACAAGACCTTCCACTTTGATACCATGATAAACAACCACTTGATCTAAAAGCTCGAGCTGTTAGAGGATGGCGTATCAATGTATATTGAGGGACTCTCATACTCCAACATCAGGTTGGCGGCGCTGAGTAGATGACCTGACCAAGAAATCATGCAGTTCCACTCATTAGGTGGGCCAGACATGCGAAACGATGGATGGTTTTAAATCAGTTACCAACAGAGTCAATGTACACATTAACACGCATATAATCTCTGGTGGGGTTTATTTATTAGATATGGATATAGTCATTCTGGTCTGATGACTAAAGGCTTTTAGCTCCTTGGTTATATATTCATTATAATTGATGAATTTCTTTGCTTGATTTAATTACCAGGGGAGCCATGGAAAACAAAGCCTGAATGTAAGTTTTTATTCTAGTTTGTTTGCATTTTGCTCGTTTGTATTTTCATATCCCAATGATTTTCTAAAATTTCCTCCAACATACTTTTCACAGATATTCAATTCAAAGCTTGTCTTAGCATCTCCTGAAACTGCTACGGACACAGATTATGCTGCAATATTGGGAGTTATTGGCCATGAGGTACGTTCTACTTAAAGATCTTAGTTTTGCCAAATTGTGATTTTCTAATTTAGGGGACGTTTGGATTCAATGAATTGAATTGCTAACGGCCACTTTAATCACGAGGAAATAACGAAAATAATGATGTTTCTTGGTTGCATCTGGAGGAAGTATCTCTCGAGTCGCGGTTATGTTTCTTTCAAGTCCTGCTAGAAAGTAATGGCATTGCAATTTGGATTTGGGCTAAGGTATTCAGAAACAGTTATGTAACGGTGCTAATGGTGGGACGATACAGGGTTGTAATGCCCGATCTGCAAAAATGGCCCTGTAATGGCTGTAATGGGCCGATAAGGAGCTGATGCATTTTTTCCCTTACAATTTTTTTACTGTTACAGGGATGTAAAGGAATGGTCATATGGCTGGCTGTTACACCAGGCGTTACCGTTATCAAATACCTTGATTCGGACCCTCAATGTGAATGCCATGGAAGATAAAAAAAAAAAATCCACTCTTTAAATGGACAATTGTGATTCAATTCAATAGTACATGCATGTGCATGCTTATTGTTTGATGAACTTGAACTCATACTGATCAGGCTTCCTTTATCTGTTTTACTTGCAGTATTTTCACAATTGGACAGGCAACAGGTTGCAACATTTCACTCAATTTACTAGGAAGTTCTTGAAATCAGTTGTTTTCTCTCTTATTTTGTTACTATACACCATTCCATCTTTCTGCACCATCGCATTCGATGCTCTAGTTTCATGGATGTGTGTACATTGTTTCTGCATGTGTGACATGTGCATGGTTCTGTGTGATATGTGCACATATGCTGGCACAGGGTGTGTTTGAGAGAGTTGTGGTTGGATCCATGACTTCCATTTTGTGATCCTTCGAGGCCGGACCAAGGGTGTGCACTGTTTAGTACTAGATAACGGATTGCTTATTTTCATCTTGAACTATATGGACCCAACTCTGTCCAATGTCTAAAAACAGTATATGTGCCACATGGAGATGAGATCTGAACCATTCAACAGGTGGGCCCTACCACAGAGGGTCCCATGGCTCAGAAATAAGGTCGTATAATCCTAACTATCCAATCAGCAGCCTGCAAGAGGGGCACTGAAGTCATCAATGTAGGAAATGCATAGCTCTTCTGTTTGGAGGGTCAGGATCTTCAGTCTCTCTCTCTCTCTCTCTCTCTCTCTCCATGGATCATCCACAGTAGGACTCTCCTGATGGATGGTCAAGATCTCATATGCGAAACTGTTGCATGTTTACGCAGCTCTGCAATGAATCTTTTCCCGAACTCTATTATCCATTTGGATTTAGATTTTGAATTTCGAAGTTTCTGTAATCTTTAGTACTATGCTGAATCTGTTGCAGAGTGACGTGCCGTGACTGGTTCCAGCTCAGCCTGAAAGAAGGTCTCACTGTCTTCAGAGATCAGGTAATATTACTTATTTCTTTTTTTCATCCTATTGCCTTAACATTGGGTTCCTTTTGGCTCAAAATTTTCAAACCATAATCTGAATCGTTACTTGCAGGAATTCTCATCTGACATGGCAGCCGTACAGTTAAACGCATTGCAGATGTTTTTCAAAACTCCGTAATTACCAGTTTCCACAGGTTGCTGATCCTTACAATCTTTTCATTTATTCTTGTTACTAGGGGAGCGTTTGGTTGCCCCAAATAGCATTAAATTTGATGCATTGGTGCAACAAAACACACCCTTACTTCTCTCTCTCTCTCTCCCCCTCCTCTCTCTCTCTCTCTCTCTCTCTCCTCTCTCTCTCTCTCTCTCTCCTCTCTCTCATATATGTATGTATGTATGATCAGATTACCGTTCAAAAAAAATAAAATTGATCATGATTGTTTTTACTTGTTTCAGTGACCATATGGGTTATGGCATATTCTTGTGAAAGGGGATAATTATTTTCAAATCACCACGTGATCTAAAAGCTAGTAAACTCAATATTTTTTAAAAAAAGTTCACAAATATTTCAGAAAACAAAAAGATCCTATAATTTGTTAACACATGAGGAATATGGGCCATATAGTTATACGGTCCACAAAATGGACCTAGCATCTTCTCTTGTAGATTATAAAGTGTTTCTGTCTTGTTCACTTATTATTAATATAAACAGGAGGAGAGGGGATGTCCAGCCTAACAATCCTCTTTACCTTTCTTTTCACAACACTCTTCTCTCTTCTCTCTTCTCTTATATCTTCTTCGTTCTTCTACTTCTAGTTTGCAAATCTACATAATTGATTATATGTTTAAAACTAATATTTTGGAAGACAGGCAAAAAGACTCATTTTTTTTTGGGCAACTGCACTTTTTTTTTCCCAGTAAAATACATGTTATTCAAAAAGACTTTTGGGGGCAAATTTTGTTTTAAAAAAAAGAAGAAGAAGAGATTGGAGGTCTTTACCCATTGATAAAATGAGTAGAAGGTGAATACTTTTGGTAGCGGTGGACTGATTCATAATGCAGATTACTTGAAATGGAAGGATGTGAAAGAGGCAAAGAACACTGTTTGACTATCTATTACATTCATACATCTAGAAATTCTAATTATTTTAATTGAAGTTTTCTATTTTAACCTCGCTTGCATATAATAATATAAGGGTGGTATGGTGTTGGCCAAATGTCTGCATTCTTTGTTATAAAGAAGCGGAATTAGTCAACCATATATCATTCATTGCGACCTGGCAAGGGAGGTTTGGTCCTGCATTTTACTTCAATTTCAAGTCCAGTGGGTTATGCCGCTATCTTCTTGTCGAAATTGAAGTAAAATGCGGCATAAATTTGTGACCTGGCTAGACATTATTTTTTTCACTTTATTTTTCTCAACTTTTTAGTCACTCAATTTTCAGGCACATGGCATACTCGACGAATACAAGATCTGAAAACATGAATGGTCATAAAAGAAGTCAACTGGACTAATTTTGACCATCCATTCCATGTTCAAAGTCAACTGGACTAACTTTGACCACCCATTTCTTTTTCAAAAGTTCTCCATTTCAGGAGCTAGTTTTGTCCTATCGGTGTAAATTTCAGGATATGGACCATCCAATGTAGGGCCCACCAACTGATGGTTTGGGTCTCATGGACATCTGCATGCATGTGAAAATCAATTCACTAAGAAGTTGAGGAAAAAGCAAGTCAAACATTTTCTTTAGGTCTTCTCACATTTAAATGCTTACATTTGACTTTGCAGGATTCTGGTTCCTATGGCTCATCCTGTTCGGCCGGATTCGTACATTAAGGTAGACCATGGAAATTGTAGAACCTTTGCTCTAAGTTTATAGAAAGTTTGTATTGACTTATTAACAATTAGTAGTCATGACCCTTTTTTTCCCCTTTATTTTTTCAAACAGATGGATAATTTCTATACAGGTGGGTGTTCACTCGCTATCAAGAATTTTGGTCATTGGATGTCTTTGGAGTCCTTTTAACAACTTGCTTCTTTGGAAGCGATTCTTTGCTTTTTGTATTGACTTATTTGTGAACTTGGGCTTATGTGCAAATATGATTGGATCCGCTCTCAACTTGTAGTAACGGTATGCCCTAACTCAATAAATAAATAAATAAGTTCTTTGTTTCTTTTGAGTAGGTTGTGCTATATGATGCTCGATCAAAACGGTTGTTTTTGTTTGACCCAGCTATAGGACAGGTGGGGCCCACCTACAACGAGTTTGTAATTAAAGTTGTTGATCTGGTGGATCCATTGGCCATTCGTTGCCTACCTCTCCCATCAGATGCTGCGAGCCATCTAATGAAAATGTGAAATTACAATCCATGGTCAACATTAGGGGCCCCATTGGATAGAATCAGGTGTAAATTCTTTATCTCCCATCCACACCGAGCCCTACAAATGACTGGATTGCTGAGGTGGTTCCTGCATGTATCTTTTAATGGGCCAAGCAAATACTTGATCGAAATTGTATACGCCTTCTTTCTTTTTCCCCTTGTATAAAAATATCTAACGGGCTCTCTTCTTTTTCTTGGATGGTCTGTTGATCACAGGTGTATGAGAAGGTTTGAAATTTCCCTCCCTACATGACATGTTTATTATCGCATTTTGTTTTCTGAATTATTTGAGAGAGACTGTAGGTGATATCATGACAAATTTCATTCTTCTATTTAACAGGGCGCTGAGGTTGTCAGAATGTATAAAACTCTGCTTGGGAAATCAGGGTTCCGGAAGGTTAGATCAAGCATTACTCTAAAACTTGAATTCCCATTATTTCTCTATCAAAACTTCCCATGTCGAGAGATGCTAGCCTGCCACCCGTCTGTGTTTTGTCTCATTGAATGTCTATAATTACTATATGTTTTCCCATTAACCATCTATTTTGAAGCCATTGATGTAGGGGTATGATGTAATTCATGAGGGTTTTTTTTGGGCCATAGTCTATTACATTGTGGGTCCATCTGGTCAACAATTTGGATCATAAAAACATGTGATTCACTTGTCTACATATCCTGAACTTGAGAATACATTATATGATCCCTTTTTTTTTTTTCTAAACCTAGTAATTGCCTCAGCAATAAGCACCGGCTCTTAACTATCTCCTCCTCCACCTCATCATTATCCATCGACTCCAAAGAGGAATTATACAAGCAATATCTAACCATGTTACTCGAGTGAGGGTGTATGGGTGTTGAGTATGGCATGGAACTTGGCAGATCCTCATAATTGAACTTCTCAGGACATGCGTACGGTGAAGACTGGTTATTGCTCTTAAGTACAACATGATAGAGCACTTCTCTAACAATATTACAAGTTGAAGAATCCATGATCTGATCATCTGCAGTAAACTCAGGTTTTCATGTTGTACAAGTGGGTCACGTGGTTCAAGATCCACACCGTTGCTATTACAGGTCCTATGGTTCAATGATCCGAACCACTGCTATTACAGGTCCTGTGGTTCAATGATCCAAACCATTGCTATTACAGGTCCCATGGTTCCATTAGTGAAACCATTTCTGTAATGGGCAACATTTGTTGACACAGTCACACATACACTAAAATCTCCCAGGTGGAAGATCATAGCCATCAAATCTCTGGCATGTTGTAACTTGTATTTCCTTCTTAACCACCAGTTTTTTGGCCACCGGCCTATCAATTGAAGGGTTTAAAATTTCCCTATCAGGGGAGGTCTTTACCCTCTTACTTCTATCAATAGAAGGGTTAAGATTTTCCTATCAGGGAGGTCTTTACCCTCTTACTTCTATCAATAGAAGGGTTAAGATTTTCCTATCAGGGAGGTCTTTACCCTCTTACTTCCAAGTATACAAATCAGATGCCCTAGTTTCTTGAAGGACCTGTATCTGTTTATCTGCGGTGTACTCAGGTTTTCGTATTGTCCAGTTGGGTCATGATCCCACACCATTGCTATTACAGGTCCATCGTTCAATGAATCAAACCATTTCTGTGATGGGCAACATTGGTTGAAACATGCACTAACCTTCTCCTAGGTTGGAAGATCATAGCCATCAAATCTTTGTCATATTTGTTGTATTTTCTTTCTTAAGTCTTTATGATGCGGAACAAAAGCATCAAGTGTACCAACGAAGAAAGCGCCACCCACAAGTACCATCCTTGTGGTTAGGCGATGATTGAGGAGCATTGAAGACCCTACGCACGTGATTTGGCACCATAGAAGACACGTGTGTAGGATGAAAGAAGACCCGACTGAAAGTATAGAAAAATGCTTTTTTGAAGGTGGTCGGGCGCCTGGCCAAATTTGGCACCGGGCGCTCGAAATTCAGCAAATTTTCAGTTTTCCTTGCTGGACAGTTTCTGTCTTAGCCGGGGGCCCCGCCAAATTGGTCACGGGGCGCCCCACCAACGTACGAACTGTTTTTTTAGTTGTTTTTTTTTTTAGAGATGTTTTAGGGGTATTTTGGTACTTTTATGTTTGCTTCTTGCTTATTTAAGTGGGTTAAGCCCTAATAACGTGATTAGTTGATTATTAATGAAAAGACAAACCTCTTTGGTGGCTTCTCTCTTCTCTCTCTCTCTCTCTCTCTCTCTCTCTCTCATGGTGCTTCTTCTCTCTCCTTGATCTTCTTCTTTCTGATTTCTTCTGGTGCCCCACCAAATTCTTCCAGGTATTTTATCTCCTATTGTTATCCTTCTAAACTTCTGTTTTGCTATTCCCCACGATCTAAACCTTGAGAATCGATCCAAACCCTAAACCCCAAATTCTCAAATCCCTAATCCGAGAAACCTCCTGGTTCTTCGGACTAGTGATCATCATTGATCAATTGGGTAACGTCATGCAAGATCGGGAGGTTCCATCCTTCTCCGGATCCAACCTAGGCACTAATTGAATCCCATACTCTATGTTTGTGATGATGACCCGTCCCATTGCATGTTTTCTTTCTGGTTTTCTTAGTTTATGATGATTAATGCTAGATTTCATTATTATTATTGCTTTTACTTCCGCTGGATAATTGTGATCATGAGCATGCATCATATTTAGGGCTGTCCTGCATCACTTAACCACCTTGCTATCAATTAAAGGGTTAGAATTTTCCCATCTGGTAGGTCCTCAATGCATGAGAATTCGTAGTGTGGCTTACCATGTCAATGGTTTCTCTGAAACATGGGACCCACTTGTACAATTGGAAAATGAGATTGTATCAGAGATATTTCTTGGGTCAAAACTCTATAATATTTTACTCCAAATTCAGGTCAATGTGTACAGACATGCATACCATGCATACTTAGATATTTGGATATCACCCTGGGCGTTTTGAAGCTTGGACTGCTGGGAAATACCACTTTCATGATCCAATGCTTGCTTCTGTTTTGTATGGGCGATGTTATCATCTTGACTAGCCATAAGCTTCCTTCCCACGCATTATTTCTGCTGATGGTAACCTTCTTGATTGTACCTGAGCAGCAGCAACTTTTGACTACATAGCTGACTTACTTGAGTTATTGGACCTGCATCCTGGCTTCAGGATACACATGATATCTTGGATCCCTGACTTCCTACAAGTAGGGCCACATTTCAGTGATCCACCTTTGATTAACCCTTGCTATATATATACACGTACATATACACATATTTAACATATAAACACAGACTGTAGATCAAGGTGCTAGGATTGCCTCTTAGGTATGATTAGGCGTGTTCCATCCACTTGGGGCCCATCATTTCAATGTTATGGATTGCAAAAGTGTGGGCCCCACTGGCAATAACTCAGCTATAGTGGATGCTATCCGTATTCTGGGCTGAGGATCATATAATTCTTCATTTTCTATCACATTCTTTGTTTGCCATTCAGTTTCCTAGCATCTTAAGTTTCATGATATGCATGAAATGTTGTGAGTTGTGACTGCTTGCTTATTATGAAGGCCATATTATTTGTTCTTCTAAAATCAGTGAGTGCCTTCTTTTGTTTCAGGGCATGGACCTTTATTTCAAAAGACATGATGGGCAAGCAGTAACCTGCGAAGATTTCTTTGCTTCCATGCGAGATGCAAATGATGCAGACTTCTCTAATTTCTTACAATGGTATGTTCAATGGGGAATTTGGGATCCTATTGATGCATCCGGGTGCATATAGTGGCCCACGCTTGGTGATCCAGACTGTTGATCTAATGGGCCTCACCATGCATAGGGGCTGGGCCCAAAAGTCTTCTAAACCGAGGTGATACTATCCGTCCAATATTCGTCCTTTTATTATCTAATCCGTTGCTGTATTTTCTTTTTCTTTTTCTTATCTGTTCATTTGTGGCCCCTCATTGGAAGGTTAGGATCTTCCATTGGTGAAAAACTTTTTGGGCGTCCTCTGTCTGCATTGGGGCCTATCAGATCAATGGTCTTGTTCGTGAACTACATGCCCCATTTATATGGACTGGGTGCATCATGATGCATCAGGGTACTGTGAAGGCTATTTTATGCTATGAGTTTCCTTGAAGCTGAGTACTTGAGCTTTCAATGTGAATCTTAACCTGTAGGTACTCTCAAGCTGGAACACCTCGTGTGAATGTTACCGCAGCCTACAACCCCGAAGCATGCACTTATTCTTTGAAGTTCAGGTACAGATCTGTGTATTCATAATTTTCTTGTTACTATTCAGGGTGAGGTGTGGTGCTATGACATGAACTAAAAAATCTCTATTGTACACATCACATGCGAATGGATATCAACAATGCTTTATGTATCAGTATCACACCCTTGGGATACAGAAATATTATGGGAGACGTAAGGAAATCTCACATATATCGCATATTGTATCATGGTATGAGGGAAAAATTGGGGGAAACTTTAGGAGAATGGTGGGAATTTTTTTAGTGAAACTTTGGGAGTTGTTAAAAGGCACATGATTACACACTTATATGATTTTAGCATGATTGTATTGTTTGAGGAGCAATCGTCAAATTTTGCAATGATGCACACGTTTCTCTAATAATTAGTGTCAGTAGCTATGTAACTAGGAGAATGGTACATGTGCTAGGTGTCGGACAAAATGAATTCTAGAGAGCCCAGTTTGGTACATACCCATTGCAAATGTATATGAGACTTAAATATTGTATTTACTTACAATATTGTAATTATTTAATATATTTGTCCCGAACAAATATTAACCATGTAAGCAGTGGTCCTTGAGTATAGACGGTCCAGATCATTTACACAAAAGTAGGTCCGGTCAACAATTGATCCATCTATTTGTTAGGGACCATCATGGATTGCGTTTTTCTTTTTATTTTTTTGAAAGGTAATGATTTTACCATCAAAGAAAAGTGAAAGCCAAAGAAAGAAAACAAGGCAATTACAAGGCAAACCAAGAAAAGATGAGAGAGGACACATGGCATGAGCCTTTATATTTGAGGCCCATCCCATTACGTTCAATTGCCCTTTTAAAAACCTCCGAAGCCATCCCCTATAATTACTAAAGCACTGGTTATTCCTAACTAGTGCTTTGAAGATTACAAAGAACCATTCCCACTTTCTATGGTGAAAGAGCAATGAATAAAGAGATGATCAACCGGTTTTTTCTTTTCTTTTCCAATTCCACCCCCATGCTAGGCCATGAAGAAACTTCAATAGATTTTGGCATCACCCACAATGCTTTGAAGATTACAAAGCACCATTCCCACTTTCTATGGTGAAAGAGCAATGAATAAAGAGATGATCAACCGACTTCTCATTGTGCATATTCTGCATGTACATCACACAAATATTAGGGATCTCCATCTTCTGCTGTCGGAGATTATCAACTATGAGAACCTTATTCCTTCCAACTAGCCACACAAGAGCCGCAGGTGTGCACACCGGGGGGATCAAATGAAGGCAGTGTTTTGTTTGAGCCCTCCGGGAGAACACCCAAGGATTAACCCGTATAGAGATCTAACCAAGAACTGACCGGGCTTCTCTTTATTCCACACCATTGAATCCATCTCCTAAAGAAGGATAAAGACTGAAGCTCACTTTAAAAGGCAAATGAAATCTTCAACTTCCTCTTCCAACAAATTCCTCTGACATGGAGGAGGCCACACGATCCCATTACCAGATATTGAAAAGCACTGAGCATCTTCAGGAAATTTCTTATAACGCCCTATCTCCAGTTCAAACATCTTCCCGAAAAACAAACCCTGTTTCCTTCGCCTAAAGAGAATCCAATCCTCTCCCTAAACATGGTCTCCATCCTTACAAACTGCCTTCCACAATGTTGAGGCCCCAGATAATGATGAATCTTTAGTCCACCTCTCCCATCCTTGACACCATATTTCTTTGCTATTACCTAAGTTACCTTCTTTTGTACTCGATCTCCATAACTATTTAACCTAGCAAGGCTGAATCTGTAATCTTCAATTTCCTTATACCTGCTCTCCCTTCACATATGGCTTATTACCTCTTCCACTTCAGCATTTGGAACTTTTGCCTCTCTTCTACACCTTACCATAAAAAATATCATATTAGACTCTCCAGTCTATCCAAGACAGCCTTCGGATGCCTAAAAAGGGACAAATGAAAGCAGAAATTTGATAAAGCTGCCTTAATTAATGTCAACCTTCCGCCCAATTATGAGTGATGACTTTCCTCCTTGACAACTTCCTTTCTACTCTTTTAATAACCTTGTCCCATAGATGTTTTGTGGGCTTTCCAATGTATGAGAGAAGGCCAAGATATGGAGAAGGAAATGACCCAACACAACGACCAAACCCTTCACAGACTTCTCCCCCCACTCCTTGGAAATGCCAACACCCAACATGTTAGTTTTGAGGATGTTCACTTTCAAATTGACACCACTTGGAAATATCTAATAATCTTCCTTACTTTGCCCATCTTGGCTTTGTCTGCACCACAACCAGGCTAGTATCATCGATGAACTGAAGACGAGATATCAGGAACTCCGCTTTGTCTACCCGAACTGCTAATGAGCCCCACTGTTAACCCTTTATACAACATCTTACTTAGAGCTTCTGCTACTATCATAAAAAATGGAGAGAGTGGATCCTCCTGCCGGAGACCTAATAATCTATTGAAGAAGCCTTTAGGAGACCTGTTGACCAGCATAGAGAAATTGACCGACTAAATAACTCTTGTATCCACCTTCTCCATTTCTGCCCGCATTCCTACCGCGCCAACATGTAAAATCCACATGGTTGTATGCTTTCTCTTTGTCAAGCTTACATATGGTGCCTTTTTTCCCGTTACTATGACACGATTTGATGCATTTGTGTGAATGGTGTGAAATCTAGAACTTTGGATATAATATTCGTAAGAATGGTGTGAAATCTGGAAGCAAAAAATTTAGCTAATAGTTTATAAGGGCCCCCCAATAATGTTAATAAGCTTGAAGTCCCTCAAACTTTCAGTGCCTTCGTTCTTCAGAAAGAAGACCATTGTGAAAAATTCAACAATAAAGTTTATTAGATCGCCCTTAGCCAATTCTAGAACACATGAAGGAAAGCCATGGGAAATCCATCGCCCTTCACCTGTTTATCATGGATTTGCTTATGATTTTAAAGAATCACTTTTGTTAGGCAATCGTAATCATCCCATCTATGGGTTGGAAAAAGGATGTCTATAGAAAATAAGGCCAATAAAGGATTGATCAGATCATCCAATGAGCATGATTTTTGCATGGTAGTCCATTGAACTTAATGCAACAGTTCAGATCAGTCGATTGGATTGTCCAAGCAAACTGATGCAACTAGGAGCACTATAACTTATAGTGCTTTGAGAACAGGAATATAATTGAAAAAGTCTCTCTCTCTCTCTCTCTCTCTCTCTCTCTCTCTCCCTCTCTCTCTCTCTCTCTCTCTCTCTCTCTCTCAATAGCATCAATAGTTTTTCATGTCCATTGATGTATCCGAACATTTGCATTATGTAATTGACTGATATGTGGTGCTTCCCAGTCAAGAAGTGCCACCCACCCCTCGCCAACCAGTGAAAGAACCAATGTTCATACCTGTGGCTGTTGTCTCCTTGACTCAAATGGTAAGGACATGCCTCTCACCTCTGTATATCAAGATGGATTGTTGCAAACGGTTACAAGCAATGGGCAACCAGTCTCACACCACTATTCTTCAGGTTAAAAAGGTCAGTTCTATTCTTCAAGAACATCTATGGTAGCCTGTAGATCTGTCTAAGATGAATGAGGTACTGCATAATGCAAAATCTCAGGAAGTATTACTGATAGAAGTAGCCTTGTGGCCAATGATTCTTAAAAGATGATGTCAGAGATTCAATTCTTGTAGAATGTACTATACAATGCCTGGTCTGAATTAATGGCATTTTCATTTGGGTCAGCAATCCGTTCAAGTGGGGCTCCCCTTTCTTTTGGGATTGTTTTTCTTGTGAGCTCGCCAATCGCCATGACTATTAGATGGGCCAAAAATAACCCATAAAACACAGGCATGGATTGTTAGGCTTCTCACTGCATATGGACCTATATGTATATTTGTAATATTATCCATTCATTTACAAGCTAGAAATGATATGGCCAAGATTGGGTGAAATGTTTTTGCATCATCACCTATCCATTGTGGGCCTTGCCAGATGAATGATCCATATTCCTTAGAGCTGGCCCCCACTTTTATTGAGAAATGGCCTGGATTAAGACACCAATTGTTCGGGCCAATCATTGTACATCTCCTCTTGTTATAGAGACTCATTGACCTTTTTAAATAGCATCCAAACATTCTAAAATCGATTGAAGTACTCTTGTAAAGTGATTTATCCTGCTTCCTTTTTATGGATGTGGAATTTTGATTATTATCTTGATTTGGCTAGAGGATTTGCTAATCTTACTTGCAAATGTTTAGTTACACACCTCTCTTTTAAACATGCATAAGTAGGGAATGCTTGTGTAATGGCTCACACAGAGACTCAATCAAGTTTGGGTCTCAAACTCTAGAATGGTCCTACACAAGAACCAAACACACACATACTCGTCGGTGGCCTACACAAGGAGTTTGACTTCAAATAAATGACTCTAAATAAAACTCTTACAAGTTTGGATGAGCCCCTTGTAGAACAAGTTTTGAGATGCTTCTTCAATCTTAAATCGGCTTCTCTTTAGCTCTTCCGATCTTTGAAGTGGATTTTCTTCAGCTCCAATGATTAGCTACCTTGCAATTATGTTCCTGTGAGGATGTCAAGGTAATGGGATGGTGGTCAAATCTCCTACAACTAATGGGATAGTTGGTTCCAAAAGGCAATTCACCTATATGGGCATTTTAGAGGATGATAGACAAAAGGATTTATCTATAGGATTAGTGTCTAACCTCTAGAGAATGTAAGAGAACATGTACATCTTCAATTGGAGCTTGGAATGCTCATATAGGATTAGTGACTTCTGATACATTCATAAAGTGGGCCCTATGGATGTTTTCATATCCAAATATCGGGCTGTTTAGATGATGCTAGCCACTGCCTTGAGTATTTAATGCGGAAGTTTGGTTAGATGTGTTTTTTCTCCATCCATCTTTTTACCTGAAATCCAACGGATGTCATTTTCCTGTTTTGGGGGTAGGTTCACATCCATGTTGGAGTCCACCAGATGACCGGCTTGGATCTGCATGGCTAAGGTGTATATGAGTGTGCTAGTAAGCTTAGCATTTGTCATTTAATTCTAGGGTTTTTAACTCTTATCTTTGAATGTATAGGATAAATGATGTTTTTCACATCGATATTTATCTTGAATTCAGAAAATCATTTATGTTAATGTCTTCTCAACTTGTAGGGTTCAGAAAATTTTCACAAACTGGCCATCTTTAATGGCATTGATTTAACTCATGTTTTGATACTGAACAGAAGGAAGAAGAATTTGTATTCTCTGACATATCCGAGCGACCAATTCCTTCTCTCTTGCGGGGTTATAGTGCTCCCATCCGTCTTGATTCTGATCTTACTGACAGTGACTTATTTTTCCTACTTGCTCACGACTCAGATCAGTTCAATCGGTATGTTTTTTTCAAAATTACGTTTTTCTTTTTTGAAAGACTTATTGTATGATGCTTGTAGAAAGAAACAATAATTTTGTGTTTGGCACCACCACAATGGTGCATGTTGGGTGTGCCTTTCAGCAACATAAGCTTTTGATCTTATGGCCATCAATATTTCCTCTGTCAGATGGTCCTTTTCCGTTACTTGGAAATGGACAGTTAAAACCAGTGCGTCATATTTGATGGGGGCCCTTGTAGGGGTGGGATCATCTGATGAGTGGAATCTTTTTCTGGCTATCACAAACCCCATCCACCTTGTGACCCAACCATAGCAAACAATGCGGGTCACCAGAATGTGGTCCCCACATAATACGCTCCATTTGGTTAAGCCAGTGCTCGATCACACATCATATATTTCCATTTTTCAAATGGGCGGCAGTCCTTTCTTGTTTTTCTGTACATCTGGGCTAATGAAGGGAACTATTTCATGTTTCAGTTGGGAGGCCGGGCAGTTATTGTCAAGGAAGCTGATGCTTAGCCTTGTAGCAGATTTCCAGCAGAACAAGCCATTGATCTTGAACCCAAAGTTTGTGGATGGCCTTAAAAGCATAGTTTTGGACTCCAGCTTGGATAAAGTAACGATTAAGCACCTCTAAAATGTTTTGTCCTCTTTTTTTATTTCCTTCAATCTCAACTGCAATCTATAATAAAGGCTTATCAGTTGTAATTGCTCTACAATTTCTCAGGAATTTATTGCTAGGCAATTACTTTACCCGGGGAGGGGAGATCATGGACATGATGGAAGTTGCAGATCCCGATGCAGTTCATGCTGTTCGTGGTTTCATCAGAAAGCAGCTCGCCCATCAACTGAAAGCAGAATTTCTCAGCACGGTATTGCATCTGCTTTTGTAGCTATGCTGATGGGTTATTGTAAATAAAGATTGTTTCACCAACTGGCAATATCTTCTTTCTCACTATAGAAGGTTTATTAGAGAGGAATCATGGGTTCATGTGCCTTGGCTAATTTCCAGTTGCTGAGTCTTCCAGTCCCATACATTTTGCAGCCATGGTTTGGTGATCCAGACCGTTGGTCTCATTGGCCACACTTGTATGATTGATTCCCCAAAACCTCACAGATTGGAACATCCTAAGCCCATTGAGTACCGTCCAACAAACAGATGGTTTCAAAAAAAAAAGGGCCATGGTCTACATTCAAAGGAAAAGGCCCAAAAAATCAGATGGGTTATGGTCTTCAAATCTGGGAGTGGAATTGTATCGTCCTTGACCCAAGGAAATTTAGGCTTGTTGGATTTAGACAAGTTGTGTTGTGGCTTGCAACCCATAATGTGCTGTCAAGGGTAGCTGGTCAGGGACATGCTGTTGCTGACTCAATTGTTCTGTCCTTTGTTTGTCAAAAACCCTGGATCATGGACAGGATGATTAGTGGCATGTGGGGAAATTAAGGATGGTTGGTGGCACACTTAAACATGTGCATATGTGCATTTGACAAATGTGCACATTGACATGTGCCATATTTTTTAGGGCTTGCAGATTGATGGTGGCTCGCACATGTGGCACATTGAAACATGTCACTCATGCGCACAGTTAAATATGAACCCCATGTGCACTGAAAGTATAAAGTGCCATTGACAAGTAGTTTCACTCCATGTCCAAGGTTTATCAACCCCCTTGTGCCCAGGTACCAATGCATTTTTGGACAAGTAGTCATGGATATGAAACCATTAGATGACAAACCTGGGACATGTATGGTTGTCCACGAATACTAGTTGGGACATAAACTTTGCCCCAAATCCAGACAGCCCCTTATATCCTCGGCTGTCTGGATTTGGGCAAAGTTATGTCCCAACTAGTAGTCGTGGACAACCGTACATGTCCAAGGTTTGTCATCTAGTGGTTCCATATCCATGACTACTTGTCCAAAAATGCATTGGTACCTGGGCACATGGGTGTTGACAAACCTTGGACATGTATGGTTGTCCACGACTACTGGTTGGGACATAACTTTGCCCAAATCCCGACAGCCCCTTATAGTAATCTTGATGGCTTTGGTTGTCCAAGTGAGTTTCAACTTTGCAGTCCTATACTTTCAGCTCAAGAACAACAGCTGCTCAGAACCATATGTATTTGACCACCCTAGCATGGCAAGGCGTGCTCTCAAGAATATTGCTCTTGGTATGTGCCTTTCTGTAGCTTGTACATGGATATAGAGTATGATGGCGGAGTATGATTGTTCTTTTCCCCCCTTGTGTATAGCCTATATTGCTCTTTTGGAAGAACCAGAGATCACTGAACTCGCATTGCATGAGTACCAATCTGCTACAAACATGACTGAACAGTTCGCAGCTCTGGTGGCTATATCACAAAATCCTGGTAAAGTCCGCGATGATGTTTTGTCTGACTTCTACAAGAAGTGGGAGCATGACTTTTTGGTGAGTCCTCTTAAAACCCAAGAATTGGCTCATGTTTCTTTTAGTAAATCTCGTTTTCCACTTTTCAAGAAGCTTATGCATTTTGAAAGTGTATGGAATCTATTGATGACACGACTATTAGGGAAAGATCTTTAAATCCATCATTTGTTTTCGCTATTGACACTCTTTTACAGAAAGGATCCAATTGCTCCTGGTGCACTACAAATTTCAATGCTCCTAGTTGCACAGGGACGTGGAAAATCCAATTAATGAGTCTGGACTGTCCATTTAGTCTTTTTCATGGGCCACCGAGCAAAACCCATACATGCTGGATGATTTGAATGATCTGATCAACATCCTATAGAATGGATTATATATTTTTTGAGAAGATCTCAAGTCCTACTGGTTGGACTAGAAGATACAGTCCACCTAGTAGATTGCTTCCAACCTTTCGTGTGTTTGACATCCAACCCGTTCAATAGGTTGTCCCTATCTTGCGGATCACCTTGTGCAAAAATCAGCAATATCAACTCATCGAGTGGACCACACTTGAATTTTGCTATTTTCAATGGCTACAAATTGTTTTTCTATGTTATGGTCCCCCTGATTGTATAGATAGGGCTGATTTTTGCACCAGGTGATCCTCATGGTGGGGCCAACCTATTGGAAGGGTTGGATGTCACATGCACTTAATAGGTTGGGAATTATATGCTGGGTGGATCATACCTTGTGGTCCTACATCTATATTTTTTTAATTCGTTTTTCTTTTTTAAATGGGCCCAGCAAACAATTTGAACCGCAACATATTGTTTTTGGTTTCAA
Organism: Liriodendron chinense; assembly: GCA_003013855.2. NCBI lineage: Eukaryota > Viridiplantae > Streptophyta > Magnoliopsida > Magnoliales > Magnoliaceae > Liriodendron > Liriodendron chinense. Next base: position 22,658 of record PVNU02004178.1, read on the forward strand.
AGAATCATGTTGATCAGATATTCCTATTCATACCCATTAAAGGCTTGGAAAACAGATGGCTATAAAATGTACATCCAGTTGGCAGATGCAAATAATCAGCTAGCCAGTGTCGTTTTTGCATATGGCCAATGATAGTGCAGGCTGGATCTAATGAGCAAGTCTTGGTAGATCGTAAGGACTCCCTGTGAAACTAGGATTCCTAAACTTAATAGTGCTTAGGACTTAGGAGCATTGGGTCATTAGACTATTCACTTGATTTTGACTTTTGTAATGCAGGAGCCCCCATTTTATGAAATTATTGTCTGTCAGACACAATGTGGTTGTTAGGACAGCATTTTTTTCCTGTTTATCTCAGTTACCATTTATTTGTCTATTATATAGTTTTAATGTATATCTATTTGTTTGAATACAGTTTACAATATTTCACACATAAATATTTAAAAAACTCATAGATAGGCAATTTAATATCTTTCAACATCCATGTTTTCGATGATTGCGGTGTCTCATAGATAGGCAACACTCCATTGTATGTTGCTTTTATGTTTTATCCTGTTCCTGATTGTTTGTGGTTACGGCTGCAATTGAAAAGCATGAGAAGCAAAGCTTTCATAGTCCTCGTAACAATATTTCGTTTTGTTCTTTTGCTCAGGTTATAACTAAATGGTTTGCTCTTCAAGCAATGTCAGACATTCCTGGAAATGTTGAGAATGTCAGGAACCTATTGAAGCACCCAGCTTTTGACATGCGCAATCCGAACAAGGTGATCAATATCTAAGGCCCTTGTTCTCTTTCCCTGTTATGAGCATATTGATAACATACAGTTCTCGCAGCAGCTGAAATCATGCTAATTGTGCACTGTTGTGTGGGCACAACTTTATATTCTTCTGTGAGGAATGGTCAGTTGCAGATACGCTTCTGCAAGTGCCAAGCACAAGCACCCGCGCTCATGCCAAAGTGGCACACAAGCGTGAGATCCAGACCATTCATCAAGTGGGCCTCTTGGTTACTGTGACCTAGCCCAAAAATCAGGATGAAGGTTCCAAGTATCAGATTATTGTATCGTATATTGGAACTCATAGGAGTATTCACCATGCAACTCAATTTAAACCGTCCAGATCATCCACTTCACATTTTACATAAGCCAAAAAATTACACAAATGTTTTCCTAACCGGCTTGTGAAAATCTAATGATCAGGTGGGATTCTAACTGCCGATTATGGGGGCCACCTAAATTACTTGGCTGATTTTTTGTACATGGCCTGTTTATGGTAGGAACTACCTTAGGATTGCCTTTGATGTCATACACATTTGCTACTAGCTTCTCATTGTGTATCTGGATCCATGGATGACCGAAAGTACCCAGCCTGATTTTTATTGAGTCTGCATTGAAGTTCGAGGGCCAATTTATAATCAGAACCGATTCAGGTACTTGGACTTGGATCTGATTTAGAAATCTGGTGAGTCCGTAACTAAGATATGATTTTTGTAGTTCTCTTTTATTTAGTTATGTCTATTATTTAAAAACCATACAAAACACATGTTTGTGGTATGTACCCCAAATATGGATTGGGACCTGAACCTGAGGACTGGATTCTGGACTCTGGATCCAAAAACCCCATTTTGCATCCTCCTTCGTGCTCAAAATTAGACTTGAGATGCCTGAATCCATTTGAATTCAAAATTGGTACCTCATATATGGAACCCATATTGTAACTTGATAGGACCCAAATGTGATTGCCTTAGTCAGGTCTGCATACAGACACTACTATCCGATCCAAACACGACCCATAAACAACCCAACTTCCCACGTTGGCACATCTGTCGTTGTGAATCTGTATGTGGAAAGGTACATGTGGAGCTAGCAAACCCTATGTCTGGAAACTCGAAAAAATACTCGACTCAGTTGATTAGATTTCATCAAGACTAAGAAAGAAAAAAAAACTTGAATTTATTGCATTGTATTGGGAATGCATCTCTCATGTATTGACCCAAGGCTATATACAATACGTCCAAACGATATATCGAACCATCCTGATCGTTCATGAATCAGGTGGCCACACAAGTACACTGAACATGGTCTTACCAAAGTTATGGTGTTGATAGAGTAGAATGGAGGAACAGGATTCATGTAGCTGACCCCAAATTAGTTGGCATAAGGCTTAGATTATGATGATGATCATGTTTTTGAATGTCCAGCCCACCTGATAAGTGGATTGGCCCATTTCTCTGGTAGGGAACATTCACTGTGGGCCCATCAGATGAGTGATACTGTCTTTGGCATATGCAAGTAGCATTATTTGTCCACTTATTTCATGGTAGTTTTATTGAATTTTTTTCTCTCTTTATGCATCAGGTCTACTCACTCATAGGAGGATTTTGTGGATCTCCTGTGAATTTCCATGCAAAGGATGGGTCAGGCTACAAATTCTTGGGGGAAATGGTGTTGCAGCTTGATAAAATAAACCCACAGGTGCGCTTTCAGTGAACAGCCCTTGTGAATTCAGCAGACTATGGTTAAGCTCATCACTCTTTTTTATGAAACTATATGATCCTCGGACTGAGTATTCTATACTTGTGTTCTTTGTACTGTTTGGGTCCTTCATTTGGTGATTGAAACTGTAAATGTGGTCCAAAAATCTCAATGATGGGATAATCCTAACCTCCGATTGAAGCTCTAGACGGAATTGATGCGATAATGGATGGGCCACGGCCCAAAAATCTCAACAATGGGATAATCCTAACCCTTCCATTGGTGCTTGCAAATAGACAGTTAGGATGAGAAATACATCAACGGTTTATAGCTGAGAAGTCATAAGATTTGATTGATTAAGGTCTCCCAATCTGGGAAATTTGTGGGTCATGTTCCATCTATTGTGGCGTCCTCAGATCAACAATCTGGATCAGGCCTTTCCTGTACAACTGAAAACCTGAGGACATTTTGTATTCATATTCTTAGGTGTAGCATCATATAATTCCTATTATTTAATAGATGGTCTTTTTGGCTTTCCTTTTGCTGTATGATCCGCAGGTGGCCTCCCGCATGGTGTCTGCCTTCTCAAGATGGAAGCGTTATGATGAGACAAGACAAGCTCTTGCTAAGGTTACACCCTGCTCGTCTCTTTACCTTTTCTTTTTCCTCATTTGCTCATTACTATTTGCATGGACCATGGTTGGGTGTCATTCTTTTGTTTGTTTCGATTCCTGTTTCTCTTAATTATTGATTGTGTGTTTCAAGCAATGTTCTAAAAACCAAAATTGGATCATAAATCAAACCGATTCACAAATTGAATCTTCAGAAGATTTTTTATTTTTCAAAATGCATCAGAACAGTGTCAAAATAGTATGGGAAATTGGAAAAACTAATAGTCAGATATTCATTAATAATCTATTTTCCCATCCATTATTGATCATTTCATATAAACTTATGAACTTATCATATGATGAGGTGCACTTAGTGGCACTGGTACATAGTAAGCTATTGTGCTACCAGACAAAAGTAGGGCCCACATGATGTCTTCAGGACAGCCAAACCTGTTCATTATATGTGTGACATGAAGTTAATCCTTGGCACCCAAAATTCAGCTTGATCCAAAATTCAGGTGGGAACATGACAACAAAGAAGTTGAGAGTGGACGCCTATCATTGATTTGAAATTTTGAAAAAGGGGTCTGTTGGAGTTTTCAAAATGCACTGGAATTAAAATTTTCGAAAAAAAATCCCGATTATAATTAATATAATCTTGTTACACCGTTCTAATCTATGAACGTCCATATCAATGCCTCGGCATGATCTTGGAATGTCATAATGTCAGGATTCATTATGAAAGTTACAGCTCATGGCAGAAGTTTCACACTGGTTGCCAACTGGCACAAGCCTCCTTTACCTGGTTTGGGACTGGCAATGTGAGCACAAAACTCCCACAGCCATTATTATGAGATAGCCTATCACTAGGCTTGTCTAGTCAATACCCTACAATTTGGTTGTCTCAAGCATAGTTAGCAAAACAACATATGGCAAAAAAGTAAGGGAAATGTGTGGGGAAAAGGGCTATTTGTGCATATTGTGTCTATATATATATATATATATATATATATAGAGAGAGAGAGAGAGAGAGAGAGAGAGAGAGAGAGAGAGAGAGAGAGAAGAAGGAAAAAGGGCTATTTGTGTGCACCAATTCTTACGAGAACTCATGAGCACCTTTTGAGAACTCATCACACGTGATGGGAGCCAAAATGTGAACCGTCTCAAGGCCCAAATTTCAACCTGATCCAAGCTCAAAGCTCTGGTGGGCCGTAGCTGAGAGAGAGAGAGAGAGAGAGAGAGAGAGAG
>PVNU02004179.1:0-32980 GCA_003013855.2 Liriodendron chinense
TTAAGTGACATAATGAATGGACGGTGTGGATTTGTGACATAATATATGGTGGACCCACAAAATTTTGTGGCGTCCTCTGTTTTAAAGGGACGGTCAAATCATAGCTTTGGGAATGATGCAGTAAATCCCGGGGAAATCATCATTACAGATTTGCCTGTATTTACCATGACTTCCACAAATTAAACAGGCCCTAAAGTCAGTCTTTAAGCTCATTGTTTTATGTAATTAAAGCATGAAATTGAGGATAATATGTACAATTCGAGGCTTAACGGTGATCGACCTCACCATATCCCTCCCTGCATCATAAACACCACAACATCTCATAAGGAACTTGTCATTTCTTTCTCAGAGCCTTATCAAGGCTATTAAAAAATCGAAAATAACTATAATGTAGAGATAAATATAGTCTTATACTAATTTTTACAACAGTTCAACTAATCACCCAACTAAATGCCTGATATGACTATCATGCCCCGAAATTTGGCACTCAAGTTGGCCGGGCCCCGATTCTGTATCTTAGGACATGACTAAAAATATAATGAAGATATGAACAATAATCACCGTTTTAAATATCAACCACATAATATTATTCCACATTATATATGCTTTAAAAATATAAGGAATAATTATATAATTAACCATAATTTAATCCCATCCACTATGATTACTTTATAATAAAAATCAAATAAAAACTAACTATACAAAACTAACTTGTAGAACTTTGCTCAACTCTCTCTCTTGACTTGATCCTGACCCTGAAATTTAAAAGCCTAACGAGGGTGAGCTGTCAAGCTAGAGGGAGAATTTACGCCAAATTCCACCAATACATATAGAGATAGCTAAAGTTTTTAAAAGCATAATTTTTTAAAAATAACGATTTTTTCGAATATAGAAGATGACTAAAATTCACAGATATTTTAAATATAGTAGGTAACTAAGATCAACAGATATTCTAAATATTATAACGCCCTGGATTTTTCAATCCTCGAGTCTAGAGAGTACTCGAGCGCCTCTAGAAATTTTTTGATTTAATTCTCAAAAGAGAGTCTATACGCCTGATTTAAAAACAAGATTCTAGGAGAATTGTACAGGAAACCCTAGTTTGAACACTTCGATTCAATCGAAACTTTGTATGACACTTAGACACATCAATCTAACCATACATTCTTCGTTAGGTATCATGGATAGCCACTGATTCCTTTCTAATCATTAAATCCTATCTCCGATTCGTTGATTTAGAACCTTGAGCTACAAATTTACTAAAATTACAATTAATTTACCTATATCAATTCTCAGTGCATATCCACCTTAGACTACCCTGATCAACGAGTCAGATCTCGATTATCTGAAGTATCGTAGTTGATTTAACCTAATTGACGACCTAATCTCCATTCGAACCCAACTGACGACCTAATCCGATTTATAATGCCTGAAACTCCAAATAAATCTATGTTACCATTAGAATACGATATCCGTAAGTGTACGCTACGGCCCAATAAAAGGATTCACCGAACTTTGTTCCCTAAATCATTTAAATGATAACCTGAAAATCCAGAACAGCTATAGATTGTTCGTTAGTGGGCTGTTGATTACGAATCTACACAAATTGATCACTTTAGTGACTTGACCTTTCCCCTACATCAGATATCCGACACCCTGTCCCGAATCGCACAACATAGATCATGTGTGGGGAGGGTGAGTTGTGTGACTCACCTCCATTTTTAGATCTGGGGTTATAAATCCCAAGCCCCATTTGAGAATCTCATTTAAGAGAGAAATTGAGGATTTTTCTTGGGTTTCTTCTAGGGTTTGCTCCAATTCTTCAATTTCGTCGGCGCCGTTCTTTCTTACCGATCGTAGGCGGGCCATTCCTTGTGGTAAGATACCCCTCCTACTGCAAATTAGGTAAGTTTTATTAGGGAATTTCATTTCTAATTAAGGTTTTTGTCAGATTTAGGTGTCCTAGTTGATTTTCTTGCGGGATACTTATTCCTAGCTCATGGATTTGTTAATTGGGTGAGGATTATTCTTCTAAGTTGGCTATTATCAGCCTATGAGGGTTTTAGATAGTGAAAATTAGGTTTTTCTTGAATTTATTCGAAGTTGAGTGTTGAATGATTATGATCTGTGTGTTGATTGATTGCATACTTTTAATGAGGTATGATTTATTACCCAATTGAATTGATTTTATGAAAATATGTGATTTGGTGTGTTGTGCGCATCAAGTGTTTAATGAAATTTCTGAGTGAACTGAAGTTCGCATATGCCCGAGTGAGTGAAGCTAGTGTCTTGTTGTGAATCTGATGATATGGCCTGCATTAGTAAGCCAAGTGTTTGGTTTTATACCCATTTATGGAATGCATAATATTTACATATCAACTGTTTGATTTTATGCCAAGTATTGTAATGAATGCTTTATTGTACATTACTTGCTCATTGCATGTTTAGAATGATATCCGTGTTGTTTGGATTAACTTTTGAAAATTATAAATTCAAAACTGCCTACTTTGGTTTGGCCATTACAAACTGATTCAGTCGATTAAGATAAAACACGGTTGATCGATAATGGTCATTGGCGGTTCATCGTAGTTCGTTTGAGTCTATCGAATCAGCCCATATCAAAGTTAATTAGTAAGTGTTTGAAGATGTTGGACATTCCATAGAATTCAGAATACCATAATTTTCATTGTATACAGTCGAATGAATATCTATATAACCTTCCGTACTCTACCTCTTGAGCTGGGCATGGGACGCCCCAGCTTGGCAGAGGGTACCCCCACCTGGTAGTATCCAGTGTTCAGTCAGACTATTGTCTAATGTTCGATTTTCCTCACTGTCCAGTGTTTGGCCAGTGTGCTATGTTCATGTTGTTGGCCTACGTTGGGGTGATGAGCCTCTCTGTAGTGACCGGTGAGTGTAAGTACTCTCATGAGCCAGACATAAAATAACGGGTAATTGTGCCTGTGCTGTCTTTGACTTGTATTGAAGTCAGACGTCCTATAGAGTTTTGAGCTCCGATGGAGGTGATGAGCCTACCATCAGTGATTTAGGTAACGATCCATACCGTATTTATTTAATGTCTTGGGCTATGCCCATACCTATGAAATTGTTAATCATGGACATCGGGTGACGAACCATGAAGGGACTAGGAAAACTGGTGAATAGTCACGTGTTAGATACTGGTGAGGAGCCATGTATTTCCCTACTGATACTACGCGTGATATAATTGAGGTATGCTGGCTTCACCAATACTGCTGGTTGAAGACGGACTTAATAAATACTTGGTAATCATGCATGCATCACATAGGTGTTCTGGTGTTTGGTTGCTCTTATGGTTATGTCAGCCCTGGCCCATTTCCTACGCACCAACACTCTGGAACATAACATTTTCATATCATAACTGCATGCAATTCAACTAGAATAGGAAGATGTTTGCAATATGATGCTTGTTAACATATTTTTGCAATATTGTGTTTCATTACCTATACTTGATTATGTTGATAATAGGTTTAACGTAGGGAATGATAACACTGAGTATGATTACTCACTCCCACCTGGGGGGTGTTTTAAAACACTAACCGGTTATCTTTGATATAAAAGTGCTGTTGCATGATGAGTGAGATGTAGGACTTGCTGGCTTGCCTATGTCTTGCGCTTCTTTATCTACCTTGCATTAGATGTCCTGGGTCGATAGTCCTACACCTTTCATTGAACATGTATATAATTGAACCCCAGCTGAGTGAATTTTATAGTTATGTCGATGATTGTATGTGTTTACACTTTAAATTTAGACTATTTATATAATGTTTAGCTTAACTCTCTATTTATGTGTTAATGCCATGAAATTGCTCCATTAAACTACACTTCCATAAAATACAGTCACCTTGGAAGAGTCGGGAGCCGTGGACTACCCGAACTCTGATTTTCGGGACGTGACAAGTTGGTATCAAAGCCTGAGTTGAGAAATAAACTAAGCCAGTGTGTTGGAGACTCACCATAAACTATACGTTGATATACTCTGAATGTTGAACATAGCAATAATAAACTTTAGGACAAACTTTTCCGCTTTGTATGGTGATTGTGAACTTGTACATAGAAATGTTGAACACTAGGATAGCCATAGTCCATGGTGTCGAGTGTGAAATGCCGTGCCTATGGTGGGTATAACTTAGAACGAGTAAGACACTAGTGCTGGGTGTGAAGAGAGGAATTTTCAAGTTGAAAATTGGAGGAAATCTGAAAACCACAAGTGTTTATGGACTTTGGTCTCAATAGGTCTGTCATTTAAAATGACATTGGCACTTTTTGTCACCCGAATATTTTTAAATTTTTTCTAGTAGGTCATTACTATTTTCGAGGTCACAGGCAATCCGCTCTCTCAAATGTTCTAATTTTCGGACCATATTCTAGAATCTTTTTGGACAATATAATCCATCCATCATATAGAGGAGGAAGTTTTCTACCAATGTTCAAAATTTGAGATCAATCTGACCTCTGTAGACTCTAGGGCGTTGAAAGCAAGATGACTGGTTCTGAAGGTACCCGAATTGCGCGATTTTGAGAGGCGGTCGCTGATCTGATTGGTGGGCCCATTCAGAAGATAATCTTGGAAATCTAAATCATTTATGAGGAAGATCACAGTACAAGGAAGCTGCAAATCAAATTTGAAGGCAATCCGACCATTGGTTAAGCCGTACGAAGTGAAACAAAATCTGTTGTGTTGCGGTACTCTTGCTGTATTATAAAAGGAGGTGCTCTCTTCTATTCCAAAGGAGGCAAGGACGTGGGAAGTAAGGAGTTCAAGTCTTAGGAGGCCACCTAGCCTCCTACAGCTAGTTTTTCTTCCTTTTCTTAGTTTTAGTTCTAGTTTTAATATGATTTTCCTTAGCTAACCTCTTAGCTAGAGCTAAAGGTGAAATTTGTAGTTGGTTTCAATGCTTTAATTCTTTTATTTCAAGTACCCTTTTCTTAATTTTGGATTTTGAACTTCTAGTTTGAATAAAGTTTGGATTTTTAGATGAATTGTGAGAGTTCGTGTACTCCGGACATGAGTTCCTTGCAATCCTCTGAGATTACCATGATTGGGTTGTTTGAATTCGAATTGTAGTAACCCTTGAGCATGCCATAGTCCATAGGCATGGCTGTTACTCCGAAGGCTACAAGTTCAAGTTCTATGTGCTTCATTAGAACTAGAAATCTGATTTCCAGATTTAAGTGGGACTGTTTGTGCTTGAATGTTATATCTTTCAATTAGATGAGAGATAGGACTTTGATTCTAATTGTGCTATACTTGGATGAATGGATTGGCATTGGACTACTACAAGTGGATCCTTAATGCTCTAGTTCTTCTTATTTTTAGATTTTCCTATTTCATGTGAAAAACTACTTTCTTAAACTTCTTAGATTCTAGTTAATAGAGTACTTGGAATTGTTTACCTCTTTCCCTGTGGATCGACCTCGGTCTTATCGAGATTTATTACTACATTGCGGCCTTACACTTGAGGCGAGTGAACAAGTTTTTGGCGCCGCTGCCGGGGAAAAGGTTAAACGGTTCTAATTGTTCTAGTAGCTATAGAGTAGTTTTAGTTAGGTAGGATTTTTAGTTTTTATAGAAGTAGATTTTCTGATTTTTTTCTAGATTACTAACAATTTTTTGTTTGATTTTATAGGACATTGTTGCTGACATAGATTTCACTCTATTGGGTAACATCTCCCCATCTCCCTTCTTTTGTTTTTTTTTCTAGATTAGGGTAGTTTCCAATTCCTTAAAATTTCATCATGTATGATTGGACGAATGGTGCGTATAAGTACCTTTTGGAGGATGAGATGTCGGATTGGGGGACCCAAACTCATTGTGATCGGGATCCCTCCAAGCATGAATATTTTTCTGAGATTCAAAGAACCTCCACTACCCCCCATGTAAGACGATGCGTGATTACATTAATGAAAATAGTACACATATTGAGACACAACGTAAGACGATGGGGGAATACCAGAACGAAGCAAAATAGGATAATCATCTGGGAAAAATATTACGTGATTACCGGATTGAAAATAACATGAGTGTTCCACCGGTTATGATAGGAGGTGTGCAACAACAAAAGGAACAGGTGAATAGTAGCCAACCGGTTAAGACAATGCGTGATTACTTGTATGGATATGTCTATCAACCACCATATAACTTTTCATCCTACAATGCATACGGTCTTAATTGGGAAAACCACCATTCTCCTTGTTTAAGGGAGGAACCAACCATGGTTATTAACAATCACCCTAAAACGTCTTCCTCTTTTGATGATAAGTATACACAAATACTTGAGGAAATATGGAATGAGTATGTAGATGAACAATCAAATCAAGCTTACTTGCTATCTTGTGAAGACGTTGAGCCCGAAATTGGGGGCATCAAATCAATCCCCTTTAATGAGGAAGATGGGGCTACCCAAGTCCCACCTTCTTCGGATTTAATGAATAGCTTTTAGAGGAGATTGATTTCGATGATCCTAATGTTATCATCAATTATGGTGAGTCCACTATCTCTTTTGGATGCTTTGAACTTAATGATGAAGAGATTTCAATGACGGTTAACGAACCCGAGGAATCCATAAAATTTGAAAGCGGTAGTGGGGTTGCCTATAATGAGGGGTTGGTGAATGCTTATGAACCTATGGTTTCTTTTTCCAATGGGCATAATGATTATGAGTCTCTAGAGGATATGCATGCTAGAGAGATGGCCGAAGTCGATCTTTTTTAGTCCTTCCACCAACAACACATGCCAAATTCTATTGTGGTAGACCTCCCTTTGATTGAAAATTCTTTTCCTTTGGATGATGAAGTAGCACAATCTGAAATTTTAAAAGATCAACTAATGTTAGATGATGTGCTTACCCCTAAATTTGAAAATTTTTCCTTGGAAGACCTTCTCTCTATAGAGGAGGAATTCCTTACCATTGAAACAGAATTTCTTTAATCATTAAGGGAGGATGAGGACCCTTCATCCGACTATCTCGATTTCCTAGAGGAATGCTTGGCCCAAGCTTATGATCTTGATGATGAGATGATTAAGGAGTTGGACATTTTGTTAGACACGGTGTCGGTGCCTGAAGAACACCATTCCACTGTTTTACACTCTTTACCATTGTTTGTGGAAGCACCATATAATTCTGAAATTGTGGAGGAGACAACTCTAACTGAAGAATACACGATGAATGTCTCTCCACCATCATGGGTCCTTCAGCCCATTGAAAATTCTGATTGGGAGGACCCATTTTTTATCGATCATAACCCATATCAGAATTTGAGGAGATATCTTTTTGCTGCTCTTATCTCTTCCTTTTATGCATGTGGTGCACAATACGATTGGACTTCAATGATAAGAAGCACACATGTTTACTGTCGAGCAGAACTTTGGATGGTCCTCATGAGAAATTTATTGAAATTCATGAAGATCCTGCTCAAATTTGATCATGTAGTCGATCGGACTAATCAAGGTAGGTAGGTAGGTTAGGATTTATTTTTCTGAAATTAGGATTGAGTAAGTCTCATCGAGACAATGGAAGATGCTAGCATTGATCAACTTGCTACCTCAGGTATTCTCGTTCTCACTCTCCTTTGTTTCGTTGCTCTCATGTCATGCTTATTGTATATCTTGTTACATTGAGGACAATGTAAGATTTTGGTTGGGGGGTGAGATCAGATTCCTCATCTAGCAGTTTGCAATATTTCGAGCATCATATATGCAAATTTTTTCGAATTTTCTAAAAATTCAAAACTCTTTTGGAAAACTTTGTTTCTATGCATTTGGGATGATACGAGTATAAGAAGAGGAGATACGAAGTCAGTGATGTTGCAAGCTTTGAACTTCTCTTAATATAATGGTTTTATATGTGAATTCCCCTATTTATGTGATTGATAGAAAATTTGAACACTTTTACACCTAGTTCACATTACACGATTTTCATGGGTTGAAAGGATTATGTGTTTTGTGGATTAGCTAGACTTTGATTTAAGGTGTTGAGAAACCAAGCCGGGGTAATTTGTCCATCCTTGTCCATGGGAAAATAACAAAGATATGGATTTCTAAAAATCCTTTCTAATTTAAAAGAAAAAGGAAAAGGAAGGATGAAATTGGGAATGGTGGAAAATTCCGAAAAGGGCTACCTATTACCAACCGGGGGATGGTCTACCCGTAACCAAAGCCGGAAATGGGACGTAGTGTGAAAGCCGTCGGAAGGACAGTAAGGCAAATTCCTGTTATAGGCTTGTTGTTGCTCTATACACCTTGAGATCTATAGTTTAGTTGATCTATGAAGAAGATAATCCCAGAAACTCATGAGATGAACTTTCACTATACACACTAGGTTGAAGTTGTTCGAGTTCTTTTATTTATCAATCAATCAGCGGGAATTTCATGTAGACACTTATTATGCTTTGAGAGTTTAAGGTTTCAACTTCTATCACCTAATTTCTCCAAATTTTATACTTGTATGTCTTGGAATGGATAGAAACATGGTTTCTGAAGGACAGTTGGTTTTTGGAGGTTTGAACTTGTTTCATGCATGTTTTGCTCGGGACTAGCAAAAAGCTGGTTGGGGGGTGTGTTGAACCTCCAATTTATACATTTGCCGACCCATTACATCACATTATATGCATGGTTTTCATGTTTAAAAAGCCCATCTAATGCTTGTTTTGTGATTATAAGAATGAGAGTGACTTCACCCAATTGGAGACCAAAAGGGGCACATTTAAGAGCTTTAGATGAAGGCTAAGGTGGATCAAAGAAAGGAGAAAGCAAGGAGAGGAGAGGGAAGAAGAAAGAAAGAAAAAAAATGTCAAAACAAGAAGGCCCGACTGGTCAAAACCGGTCTAGACCGGTCGGCTGCACTCCAGCCCTGTCCGACCGGTCGGCCATGCAATTTTAGGGTTTCAGATTGCAGACAGCAGGCCATTCCCGTTTCTGATTTTTCAGACCAATTTTTTGGGCCCATCTTAATGATATTTGGAAATCCAACACGTCCATGTCAAAGAGGAGCTCGACGCCGAACTAACCCAAGTAGTTTCGTGTCGATCGGAGCTACGGACTGATCGTGGTGGCCAAAACAATACGAACTATCCAGAAAGTTCCAGATTCTGCCTACTCCACTCTGGGCCGGTCCAGGTGGTCCATCATTGATGATATGAAGAATCTACTTTGACCATCTTTTAGACCACATCCATATATAAATAACCACAAAGTTTTAGATCAAAAGGATGTGTGGTTTGATCGTATTGGTTGAGGAAAGATGGACTATCCAGAAAGATCCAACTGCGCAGATTTTATAAAAGTCCCAAGTGTTCTAATTTTCGGACCATATTCTGGAATCTTTTTGGACAATCTAATCCGTTCATCATGTAGAGGAGGAAGTTTTCTACTAATGTTCAAAATTTGAGATCAATCTAACTTCTGTAGACTCCAGGGCGTTGAAAGCAAGATGACTGGTTTTGAAGGTATCCGAATTGCGTGATTTTGAGAGGCAGTCGCTGATCTGATTGGTGGGCCCATTCAAAAGATAATCTTGGAAATCTAAATCATCTATGAGGAAGATCACAGTACAAGGAAGCTGCAAATCAAATTTGAAGGCAATCCGACCATTGGTTAAGCCGTACGAAGTGAAACAAAATCTGTTGTGTTGCGGTACTCTTGCTGTATTATAAAAGGAGGTGCTCTCTTCTATTCCAAAGGAGGCAAGGACGTGGGAAGTAAGGAGTTCAAGTCTTAGGAGGCCACCTAGCCTCCTACAGCTAGTTTTTCTTCCTTTTCTTAGTTTTAGTTTTAGTTTTAATATGCTTTTCCTTAGCTAACCTCTTAGCTAGAGCTAGAGGTGAAATTTTTAGTTGGTTTCAATGCTTTAATTCTTTTATTTCAAGTACTCATTTCTTAATTTTGGATTTTGAACTTCTAGTTTGAATAAAGTTTGGATTTTTAGATGAATTGTGAGAGTTCGTGTACTCCGGACATGAGTTCCTTGCAATCCTCTGAGATTACCATGATTGGGTTGTTTGAATTCGAATTGTAGTAACCCTTGAGCATGCCATAGTCCATAGGCATGGCTGTTACTCCGAAGGCTACAAGTTCAAGTTCTATGTGCTTCATTAGAACTAGAAATCTGATTTCCAGATTTAAGTGGGACTGTTTGTGCTTGAATGTTATATCTTCCAATTAGATGAGAGATAGGACTTTGATTCTAATTATGTTATACTTGGATGAATGGATTGGCATTGGACTACTACAAGTGGGTCCTTAATGCTCTAGTTCTTCTTATTTTTAGATTTTTCTATTTCATGTGAAAAACTACTTTCTTAAACTTCTTAGATTCTAGTTATTAGAGTACTTGGAATTGTTTACCTCTTTCCTTGTGGATCGACCTCGGTCTTACCGAGATTTATTACTACATCGCAGCCTTACACTTGAGGCGAGCAAACACCCCCACTTGATAGTGTCTAGTGTTCAGTCAGACCATTGTCTAGTGTCCGATTTTCCTCACTGTCCAATTTTGGCCAGTGTGCTATGTTCATGTTGTTCGCCTATGTTGGGGTGATGAGCCTCTCCGTAGTGACCGGTGAGTGTAAGTACTCTCATGAGCCAGACATAAAATAATGGGTAACTGTGCCTGTGCTGTCTTTGACTTGTATTGAAGTCAGACGTCCTACAGAGTCTTGAGCTCCGATGGAGGTGATGAGCCTACCATCAGTGATCTAGGTAACGATTCATACCGTATTTATTTAATGTCTTGGGCTATGCCTATACCTATGAAATTGTTAATCATGGACATCGGGTGACGACCCTGAAGGGACTAGGAAAACTGGTGAATAGCCACGTGTTAGATACTGGTAAGGAGCCGCGTGTTTCCCTACTGATACGACTCGTGATATAATTGAGGTATGCTAGCTTCACCAATATTGCTTGTTGAAGATGGACTTAATAAATACTTGGTAATCATGCATGCATCACATAGATGTTCGGGTGTCTAGTTGCCCTCCTGGTTATGTCAGCCCTGACCCATTTCCTACGCACTAACAATCCGAAAAATAACATTTTCATATCATAACTGCATGAATTATTCAACTAGAATAGGAAAATGTTTGCAATATGATGCTTGTTAACATGTTTTTGCAATATTGTGTTTCATTACCTATACTTGATTGTGTTGATGATACGTTTAACGTAGGGAATGATAATACTAAGTATGCTTACTCACTCTCACCTGGGGGGGTGTTTTAAAACACCAACTGGTTATCTTTGATATAAGAGTGCTGTTGCGTGATGAGTGAGATGTAGGACTTACTGGCTTGCTTATGTCTTGCGCTTCTTTATCTACCTTGGATTAGATGTCCTGGGTCGATAGTCCTACACCTTTCATTGAACATGTATATAATTGAGCCCCAACTGAGTGAATTTTATAGTTATGTAGATGATTGTATGTGTTTACACTTTAAATTTAGACTATTTATATAATGTTTAGCTTAACTCTCTATTTGTGTTAATACCATGAAATTGCTCCATTAAACTACACTTCCACAAAATACAGTCACCTTGGAAGAGTCGGGAGCCACGGACTACCCGAACCCTGATTTTCGAGACGTGACAAGTTGGTATCAGAGCGTGAGTTGAGAAATAAACTAAGCCAGTGTGTTGGAGACTCACCATAAACTATACGTTGATATACTCTGAATGTTGAACATAGTAATAATAAACTTTAGGACAAAATTTTCTGCTTTGTATGGTGATTGTGAACTTGTACATAGAAATGTTGAACACTAGGATGGCCATAATCCATGGCGTCGAGTGTGAAATGCCGTGCCTATGGTGGGTATAACTTAGAACGAGTAAGACATTAGTGCTGGGTGTGAAGAGAGGGATTTTCAAGTTGAAAATTGGAGGAAATCTGAAAACCACGAGTGTTTATGGACTCTAGTCTCAACAGGTCTGTCATTTAAAATGATTTTGGCACTTTTTGTCACCCGAATATTTTTAAATGTTTTCTAGTAGCTCATTACCAAGTATAATTTCATGCCACAAAATTTCATCCCATTCCGATTTCTATAAAAATCATTAAAATTTAGAAAGTACCGGCTGCGTAAAACCTCTTATTTTTAATGATGCATCATCAGGGGCCCACCTCGGATGCGAGCCATTTATTACTAGAGGTTGACCTTTTTTATGCGGACCATTTATTATATGGGCCCATGTTAATATGAGTCATCCTTCATTTGAGCCCACTTTTGATGTGGATTGTCTATCGTGTGCGCCCCACCTTTGATTTGGACCATCCATTATATGGGGCCTTCTTTGATATAGAGCATCCATCATATGGAGAGATGAGAGAGGTAGAAAAATAAGAAGCTAAGAAGCAAGAAAAAAACTTAAGAAATAAGTAACTTTCATTACACAAGTTACTTTTATAATGATACTTACCAAACTAGCTTAAGTAAAAGAAAAAAAAGTTGAACTTATTAACTTACATAAGTTAGTTACTTATTGGTTAGAATCTAAACCGACTTTAAAAGCCTATGACCAAATAAAGTGGCTACATACTTCAAGTATGGTCACCTTGTTGACCTGGTCATTTACCTCTTTGTATATAGGGACATTAAGAATATCCATTAAAGGTAATGGATTGAGTGGGATCTTGATGAATTGGTAGGTAACAACTAAGAATATCATTAACTTCTGAAAATAAAAGGCATGATGTTCATATTATGCATTAAGGATCAATAGGATAACATTTGTTTCCAATTAGATGATGTTCAAGAGACCATCAGCCTAGCCCGTTTAGAATATCAAAGGCAGTTTTTTTCATATGTGATGGGGCACACTTAATTCTCAGATCTTGCACAGAAGTGGGTGTTCAATTAGGCTTAGGCCTCGTGTCAATATTCACTTGACACCATGGTTTGTTCACTCCTCTGAGTCAACTCTGACTCAGTCGAGTCCAATATGGTTCAACATCATGAGTCTAACATTGAAAATATAACTGACTCAGGATGAGTCACCCCATGACTTGGGCGAAGTCTTAAATCAACTCAAAACCGAATGCATCACTAGGTTTTCAGTCCGGGCTTTACAAAGTTCAAGATTACTACCATGTGTCATCTCATTGGGCCCACATGCTAAGATGGTCTGATAATCACCACCATCAATGTTCTGGATGCTACCATACACGTCTCACAA
This sequence comes from Liriodendron chinense, assembly GCA_003013855.2. Lineage (NCBI taxonomy): Eukaryota > Viridiplantae > Streptophyta > Magnoliopsida > Magnoliales > Magnoliaceae > Liriodendron > Liriodendron chinense. The sequence continues at coordinate 13,211 of PVNU02004179.1, forward strand.
TAGAATGATTCTTATAATCAATGTGCCGATTAACATACAACAGTGAGAAAAATACTTCCAATGGTTCACGTTCAGCTTCAGAAATCAAAAGTTTATGACCATTTTTGAAGGCTATGATTTTACCAAAGCTCATTTGTGATAGGACTGAAAAAAAAAAATCAATGGCTGCGATCGTCTCATCATGTGGGCAAAACAAATTTATCTTTAAGAACAAAGTCATATGCAATCTTGAAAAGCTGTCAACTTTTGCAAATACAAAAATTGGATTGAGGCCGGTACTTTACGAGTCCCTGTGCAAAAAGCTTATTCTACAAGGGTTCCATGGGTCCACTGCAGTGTTTGTACGGTTCTCCACATCATGAAAGTTGAACGCTAGCTACAAATATCAGGCAAATCAAATCATCTTCTCAGCCACTACTTAATCCTTTTGGAAGGTTGTCAATTTTTTTTTTCATCTATGGGATAAGCAGAGTATGCTACTATCATCGTGGCTTCACTTGAGTAGGAAAATAGATGAATGCTTAAGAATTCTATAAAGTGGGTCTAATTAATCAACTGTCTGGATCTCTCTAAGGATTGTATATCATGATCCAGCAACTGGTGGACCCTACTAAAGTTGTGATTGGTTTAAATTCATACAGGGGTGATGTGGGAGAGGAGTTTCAATGAGTTACAAACTCCTCATCGTCAACTATTTAGTGCTTTGGTAACAAGAAATCAGGGATGGCCCTTCAATAAATAAGGTGATCAATAGCAGATGAATAACTTTTCATGCACAAGCGAATCACCTATTCTAAAAGTTGCAGAGGAACCTCTTATAACTAGAATGATCTAAATCTAGTACAGAAGCTCAAGAAAAGGAAATCCAATGCTGCAGCTTTCCAAATAGTGGGCCAAGGAATCCCATAACTTCCTTTCCTGTAGAGCCCTTTCACGAAAGGGAAGAAGCAGAGGACCACCCATGTACTACACACCATCTCTCCCAGCCCAGGTGGCCCACCAAAGACCGGTAGCCACACCCCAAACAGGCCCACCACAAGTGCAGTCATATGCACTAACACAATGGCGGTCGGTGGCAGGAAGATAGGAGAGGAGTCGAAGGTGAATCGTCCAGCGTCCACATCAATGCTACCATCTGTAGCACTCTGATCTTTACGTGTAACTTCGAACATTGTCTCTGATAAGCCCAGAAGCTTCAGTATGACATCCAAGACTCCGAACAAACACGCAGTAGCTTGGGTTATCTTGAACATTCTCTGATTGTTCCACCATGAACGGACGGATAGCCCGCATTGAAGGTACTCCATCAGACCGTGGAGGTTGGGTGAGATGAAAAGAGTAGCGGCTACGATCATCCACGGATCTGATGCCTGTATGTGTATGAACATAAGGATCAACACTCATATGGGCCATGATTTTCATAGGGTCCATCTGAGATTAAAAAATGAAGGGTCTTAACGGCCTGGATTCCATATAAACAACAGTTTGGGCCCCCAAGCAAAATCAAGGGTGGGTGTCTCCTCTTTAACTTGTTTGATGACGTGCTTGATTTCAATCGTGTTGGATTGCTTTCAAACATCTGGTGGATGGAAATCTTTCATCCAATACTGCATCCCCGTATCCACCAAGGTGGGTGGATCCCTGACCATCTTGATGTATGTACCTTACATCCATGCCGTCTATCTGTTATCTGTTTTCAAGGCTTATTTTAGATAATGATCACAAAAATGAATTTTATCCAACTCTCAGTTGGAACACACCACAGGAAACAGTGGTGATTGACTATTAAAACCTTTTTGTTTGCCACACAAGTTTTGGATCAAAATGATATTTGTATGGTCCCTACATTCAGGTATTTGTAATCTTATCAACAGGTTAGATAGAAAATAAACATTTCGGTGGCCACCAAGAAGTTTTTAATGATGGGTATTCAATAACCACGGTTTCCTGCGGTGTGATCCACCTAAGATTTGGATCTGATTCATTTTTTGGGATCATGACTAATATGAGCTTTCAAAACGGATGGACAGCGTGGATGTAAGGTAGTACATCACGGTGGGGCCTGATAGCCAGGGATCCACCAAATCTAGAACGAACATGCTTACCTTAGGCAAGAAGGACGTGTTAGTGAGGAGACAGAAGGCCGGCAGCGCAGCGTAGCACAGCTCCGGAATAGAGCGCAGGGACCACACGTTGACGATAAGGTACCCCAGGGCTTGTCGAAAGCTGAGATTCTTGGAGAAGGTTGCCAGCAAGGGGCTGTGTTCACCAACAAGGATTTCTAAAGCGCCAGTGGCCCACCTTTTCATCTGCGACAGCGTAGCTGGTCCACCCATGGGTGCGGACCCAAGAAACGCTGGTGGCTCTGGCGAACAATAGACCGAACCCCAGCCCATTGAGTGGATCTTAAGTCCCGTGAGAACGTCCTCAGTCGCAGATCCATACACCCAACCCACCTGCAACCAAAGATTCACGGTGAGGAAAGAGGATCCTGTTGCTGTCGACTCGTCCGAGTCAACTCGGACTCAGTTGAATTCAATCTCATTCTTCAAAAAAATGCCAGACTCGGTAGACCCAAAACTCGACTCAGGAACGAGAGTGTCGGCCCGAGTCACTGACTATTGAAATCATGGTAGTAGAGTTATTGGTTAACATTCAAATTTTCATGTGCATCTCACATCCAATCCTTTCAATAGGTTGGCCTCATCAGGAGGATAAACCCCTACAAAAATCAGCCCCATCCACTCCTCAAGTGGATCACAGCATAGAAAACAATTTTTAGCCATTGATAAATAACAGAATAAAAGTGTGATGGACCCATTTAGTGAGCCTTACTGTAGGTATATTTCAGTCCAAAAGCCACACTCATGGTACAGAAAAATTCACTCACCTCTTTACCCCAGCAAGTGTTGAGCTCATACTGGCAATCTGCAACCTCTTTGGCTGCCTCAATAGTGGCCGAAAAATTGGACGGACTAGATGATTCTTCATATTTTCCGGATAATACTCGAGCAACTGATTCTGAGAATTTCTTCGAGGGGCCAAATCCTTTATCCAATGAATTTTCACGTAATTTACCTATACAAGGATAAGAAAAAATCATTAGCACAACGCTGCTGAATCCAAACCGTCAATCAAGTGAGCCCCAGCATGTAGATGGCTGTTATTCATCAAAGAAGCAAACATGCAAGTTGGATGTGGGCCACCGGCTTTTTTCCTTTATAACCCTCTTTTTTTTTTTTTAGCCCAATTGATGAGTGGACCATATTGATTCTTGGGTCAGAGTATCATTTTCAGGCAGACATAACAGACGGCTTGGATATAGCACGTGCTCCAAGCTGTCATGTATTGGGTAGCGAATTAGTGAGTGTTACCCTACCGTGTGGGGACTACCTTGATGTATTTTTTGTATATCCATGCCATCCATCTGTTTTTCCTTCTAATTTTAGGATGTGATCCAAAATGATAAGAAGATCCCAATCTCAGATGGACCATACTAATAGAAAGAGTGATGAATAATCATTAAAAACATTTTACAGGCCACAAAAGTTTTAGATGAAGCTGATATTTATACTTTCCCTTCATCCAGACCTTCTTGACATTATCAAGAGCTTGGATTACAAATAAACATTATCAAAACCTTATGATTGGCTCTTTGGAATTTTTTAATGGTGAGGCATTCAATCAGCACTGTTTCCATTGGTATGGTCCACTTGAGATTTGGATCTGTATAAATTTTGGAACTCCGTTCTAAAATGGGCTGGAGAAACTGATGGACGGCATGGATATACAAAATACTATCCATGTGGGCCACACAGTAGGGGTAACACCCACTAAGCTGTTCCCTTGGTAACACCTAATTCGCTCTCCCACATGTATTGAGCATTGCATGTGTCTGGGATAGATTTAAGACAGAATCCAATCTATTGTTAAAAAATGTCAGTTCAATCATCTTACTGTTGATTGGCAGCTGGCCGTACATAACTTTTCTTCGGTGGAAGCATCCTGTCCCTGCATACATGGCCCCTTGAATTCCCGCTATCCCGCGCAGTACAAACTGTATAAAATAAATAAATAAATAAATATAATTATGTGATCCACTTAAATTTGAATATAAATGGGCATCATCTTGAAATATCATCATGATTCCGAAGTAGTACATTGATTTTTATGATTCCAACCATGCAATCCATTTCTCATAGAAAATGGACGGTTGTAACAAAATGGCCCCAGTTAAAGGGTTAGGATCATTCAATTGGTGTGATTCTTCCTCATGACTTGTTCCCAATGGTATTTTTTAATGAAGCATGAGGTTAATGATTCGATGCCCCATATGTCATTAAAGTTGGGACACACATAAATGCACACATGAAATTTGTCTGAGTCAACTCACTTTGACAAGATTTCAAGGCGAGTCAATTGGGAAACTCGCTTGTAAATATAACTGGTTGTTGACTCGACACAACATGCTGAGTCAACTCAATCCAAGTTGCTTGTCTGGGAACATTTCTTTTTTATGAAATAAAGACAATTTCATTACTGAATATTGAGTCATGGAATGACTGATCCGAGTCACTCCGACTGAACCTGGTGAACATGAATGTTTAGTGCCAGTTGCAAACTTACTTCTTGTGGGACGACCATTTGATTTCCAAACGGGTCGTCCTTGAGGCCACCGTAGAACACCTGGGGAAATTGCACAAACCCACTTTCTATTTCTTTGCCATTGCCCAAAAAGAAGCACATTGCATGAAGGACAGCCTTTGGATCGTTAACAAACATGTCACAGTCGACATTCAACATGAACGGCGCGTTCGTCATAACTCCCGAGACCCTTGTCTACTCAACAATGAAGAAAAAAAATTAGAAGATCAGTGATGAGAATTTTCCTTTTGTGGACCGCTATAAATGTGCGTTGAATGGAAACCACTCTTAAGTGTCTTTAAACTGTCCATTCTTTTTTGTAATCGGTAGCCGACTTAATAATTGAACCAGACCAATGAGCCAGGTTAGGTCATTCATCACTGGCTCAGACCATGTCCTAACAATGGACCTAGATTTCAAGCATGGACCTGAGAACCAGGCCAAGTTTAAGATCCCAAGCCCAGGCCTTAGAAGGCTGGTCTTCCAGCCCCAGCCCACCTACACAATGGAACTTGAGGAATATCTTTGTCAGTGCTGAATGGCTATGTTGCTGGACGCAGTTGGGTACAACACCCTATGTCCGAAGCTCTGGACAGGCTGGGGCTCTGAGCCTCATCCATGCTTTCAATTCATTTTTCCCAATCATTTTAGGTTATAAGCCTGCTAGCCTAGCTGGAAGATGCCTAAGCGTGTTTTCTGCGGGTGGGTGCACCGTGCGACTAGCTAACTATGTGGGTGGGTTGTCCAGCTACTATGGTGGTGCGCTGCATGACTTAAAAAAAATAAAAAAATAAAATTGTAAGCCCAAAAATTAGGCATATACAAGGCTCAAGTGGACCAGAAAATGGAGATTATTTTCTTATCATTGAAAACTCCTTGGAGCTACAGAAGTTTTTGGATCAAGCTAATACTTATCTTTTTCCTTCATCCAGGTATATATGAACTTATGAACCGTTTGGATGGCAAATAAGCATCACGGTGGGCCTTAAGAAGGTTTCAATGGTCGGCATCATTAGCACCGGTGTGGTCTGCTTGAACTTTGGATCAGCCTATTTTTTGGACTCATAACATAAAATGACATGAAAAAAATAGACAGACAGTGCGGATAAAAGCCATACATCATGGTGGCTCCTTATTATTGACTATCCAAACCATCTGTCCAGTGGAAACCACCATGGATGGTCCATGCATGGCCCGAAAGTCATGTTGCTTGATTGGTGGTCCACTTTGAAACATGGCATTGCTTTTAATGATATTTTTACATCATGGAAAATCCATGGTTGGGACCACTAGATGACCAGTCCACTTCATTGAATAGCTACTCATCCGTGTGGTGCAAGTCTAGAGAAATGAGTTGAAATAACTCTAAAAAAATGCAAGACAAGGACTGTGTACTACCCTGACTACGCAGCAGGAGAACGACTGAACATAGTGGAATTTGGTTGGCCTGCAGGCTTCTATAAAAAAAATGAGGCCCACAAAAGCAGATGAATTAGCTGTTATCTTTGGTAACACCTTAGTGGGTCTTACCCTTACCATGTGGGGCCTACCTTGATGTATTTTTTGTATATCTATGCCGTCCATCTGTTGTTACACATAATTTTAAGACGAGCTCCAAAATTATAAGAAGATCCAAACCTAAAGTGGACCATACTAATAGAAAGAGTGATGAATAATCATTAAAACCATTTTGCGGGCCACAAAAGTTTTAGATCAAGCTGATCTTTAAATGTTCCCTTCATCCAGATCTTCTTGATAATACGAAGAGCTTGGATTGCAAATAAACATTACCAAAACTTTATGATAGGCTCTTGGGAATTTTTAATGGTTAGCACTCAATCATCACTGTTTTCAGTGGTATGGTCTATTTGAGATTTGAATTTGCATAATTTTTGGAAGACCATCCTAGAATGGGCTGGAGAAATGGATGGACAGCATGGATATACAAAATACTATCCATGGGGGCCACACAATAGGGGTAACACCCACTAAGTTGTTCCGGGGTAGCACCTAATTCGCTCCCACAAAAAAGCATGTTACAAAGTCAAGAAATTTGTCATCCACTAACCCCGGTTGCCGAGTGGGACCGGATCTATTTGGGGTCCAACGTGATGGATCTGTTTACTCAGCTATCCCTTTTCTTTTCTGAGTGCGGTTTCAGTGGATCCCACATCCACCGAGGTGGGTGGATCGCTGAACGTGGAGTCCACCTTGATGTATGTTACTTATATCCAGACCATCCATCTGTTTTGAAAACTCATTATAGGCCAAGCAGATCCAAATCTCAAGAGGACCATAATACTGGAAACAGTGGAAATCGACCATTAAAAATTTTCTAATGGGACACAAAATCTTTGGATCAACCCAATATTTGTGCGGTCCCTTCATCTATGTCTGCAGGCTAAACCAAATTCATCTGCAACCTGGCCCTATCTTTGACGGACGCCTGTAGGCTAAACCAAATTCCACGGCTCGTCTTCCTTCAAATGTGTGTTTGTGACATTTTACTAAATTGTGGCGCACAAGTGGTTTACTTGCATATTAATCTAGACCGTTCAAATCATAAGCCCCATCATGGGTGCATAATATTTAGTAAAAACCGAACTGATAAAGCAGTCTATTGCTCAACGGCCAACAATTCATGCTTGTTTTGTTGTGAGTCTTGCAATTTCTAATCAAACACATCTCTCTATCTATTACCAGAACGTTCATAGCCCCAGCTTTGAAGTGATGGGGTTGCTTTGGCCTCTTCTCTCTGGCCACGTACACAAGATGAGGAATCCCATTTGCAATCTTTTCCTTTTCCTCCCATAGCACCTGGGACCCACAGAAACAAACGGATAGGAACAAAACGCGTGAGAAACAGAAACCTTTTTATTCCACACATGTGCCAGCCCCACATGTGTGCATAGCCCAGCCGCCACGCAAGCTTCTCTATGTGTCCACGTGGCACGAGAATGTTGGAACATGATCCGGTCTATCCATCGGGTTGGCCCCACAGTAACGAGGGATCATGGAATGTAAAAAACAAATGAACGGCTATGAGAACTTTGTTTGGCCATCTGTTTCACCTGATGAGTAGAATACCCACCTGATCAACGGCTCGGATGTTCCATTCATGTGCTATGTTGGTGCAAGTGGAAAAGTATGCCAGGAGTATGCATGGGCTGTACATGTATGCAGATTGCTTGGCTTCAACATGATTTTTCTGTTTGTTGATCCCAGCTCAGAAGATGTCAGCGAGCAGCAGTTCTGACAACGTAAGTGCTGGGCGTGGATTTTCGCAGGCATCTCCTGTACAAGGAATCTGGGTGGGGCCCACCGTGAGGTTTGTGGGAAATCTACACTGTCCAACCGTTTTGCGAGATCATTTTATGCGTTGCGACCAAAATTGAACAGGAGCCAAGACTTAAGCGGGCCGAAAACATGACGATTGAACTTCCACAGTTGAAATATTCATGGGGCCACAGAAGTTTCAAATCAGATAATATTTGTGTTTTCAGTTCATCTCATTAGGAATGACATTATGGACGGTATGGATGGAATATAAACATTACTGTGGACCCCATACAGTTTTCAACGATAAGAATTTCCCTACGGCCCACTTGAGTTTTGGATCTGTTCATTTTTGGTCGGAACGCCTAAAATGATCTCACAAAACGGTTGGACGGCATAAATTTCTCACAAACCTCAGGGTGGGCCCCACTCAGATTCCTTGCGCAGGAGATGACTGCGAAAAGGCTTTCGCAGGCAATCCGCGCCCGTAAGTGCTAAGCTGGATAAACGAGGAGATTGACAAACAGGTAAATCCTGTTCTGGCCAAATAGACGATGTAGACTCTTTTTTGTGTTTTCAACAATGAATTAGTGTAGAAAATCACTTTTTCAGAGCAATCAAATACCTTAACTATGCTCGGATGGTTTTGACGGTTAATATTCGAGAAATCTTCAAAATGGTCCGCTAAACGATCAGGAGCCGACGATTTTTGGACCGCCTCTGTAATTTTCCGGTCTAGTTCTTCATATTGGTCCTGAAACAAAACAAACATATGTTAATAAGCAATGTCACAAACAAGCATGTGACCATCGAATGCCACAAAAATTAGGCTGATCTAATTCTCTGGTGTGCCCCACATGAAATTCGACATTTTTTAAACGTATATGTTGTTTTCTGCGATGTGGCCCACCTGACGATTGGATCGACCTAATTTTTCTTTTTCATAGGTTAATCATGGTGGGCCCACCTGTTTGATGGGTTGGATGTCATAAATACATCTCATGTGCTCACAATGACGCGGATTAGCTACTGACAGGTTGAGTAGCGAATCTTGCTACTGAAGGACGTCACCACATGTCTGTGGGCCTCCGCATGATGTATCTGTTGTATCACACCGTTCATTCATATGGAGAGATCATTTTAAGGCATGATGGGTCCCACTATGCTTTTTCATCTTCTAATGCTAATCCGTTAATTTCTTCATGGTGGGTCCCACTTTGTGTGTGTTTTGGGTCTGGAATCACCTTCATCTCTTTCCATTGACGAACAAAATCATCTGAAGAACGCCCGGAAGGTAGTTCAGGTTTTGTTGAGAAATACATGAAAGGAGCTCGAACTCGAACGCTGTATTTCTTGCAGAAGGGAACCCAGAGCTTGGCAAACTCGCAAGCTTCAATCAAAGAATAGAAGGTGATCGGCGACGCCCCATCGTCCGACACGTAGCACGCAAGCTTGTGAGACGGGTAGTCGACGGCTAACAATGAGAGAACGGTGTTTACAGTCACGATCGGTGGTTCCAGAAAAGGGTCCGCTGTAGTGACAAACATGTCTACTGGGAGAAGGTCTTGGAACCTATTAAAGAAGATAAGAACAAATCATGAAATAGTAAAATTAGAATCTTACATACACTCCATCCATCACTTGGGTGTGTTTGGATGTCCAATCCAATTGGATTGCAATAATTCAATTCTACAAGAAGTAAATGATGAAAGTGTTTGAATTGCAATCACCATGGATTTGGGTCCAACTTGTAACAAACATATCAAAACTAGCAGTTTGGTTGTCTTTATGAAGAAGTGTTATAAAACACGAATTAACTCAGCCGAGTCGACTCAAATAATTAGAGAAAAGCTGAATCTGGTCATGGTGGTGCCAAGACTTGGGAAACAACTCATTCAAAGTCGGGAAAAAATCGATGAAACTCAACTGAACTTGACTCGACCTGAAGAAATTTGTGAACCATATATACCTCTCTAAAACCCGATCTGGGTATGTTTTCTGATCGACTGGGTTCCATTTGGCGTTTGTGCTCAAGAACCAGATGAAGGTGAACCATGACTCACAAAGGAAGGCGATGAGCCAAATGGGTCCATGGCTGCCAAGGTGCCAGACCCTGTAAAAGAGGAGAGAGAGGAGAAGGAAGAGGGTGAGTAGACCCAGTGCTCTTGATAGAGTGTTCTTACGAGGAATCCTCTCATGGAGAGGGAGAGAGATAGGGTTGGTCATGGATGGAAGGCTAAGCAGCTCTATTGTATGTGTGTCCTTATATACATGTGCACCCTGCACGGCGTGTGTGGGTCATTAGTAGAGCCATGCTTCACCCGGGAACTCTGTGGGGCCCACCATGATGTATGTGTTATTTCCGGAGCGTCCATCCATTGAGCCAGCCTATTTTAGTACTGACTAGGCCTGCACACGGGTCGGGTTAGGGTTAGGGTTAGGGTTAGGGTTAGGGTTGGGTTGGGTTGGGTTGGGCCCAACCCTGGACCGAACCTAAACATATTTTAAAGGTTTGAGTTTTAGTCCGGGTTGGGCTGACCCAACCCTAACACTACCCTCCTTGTAAAAGGGTCAACCTTAACCCTACCCTATCCTATATGCTAAACTAGGTTGGGTTGAGTTGGGTTGGGTTGGGTCGGATCAAGTTAGGACTATGTTATGCTTATTTGCATTCTTTAATTTTAACTTTGTATATTAAAAACAAAAGTATTTAACCCATGATACCCCTACCATGGGGCCCACATTGATGATTTTATTGTATATCCACGTTGTGGGTAAGAGTCCGTGAGACCTCGAACCAGCCATGTGGGTGAGACCCTGATCATGAGGCTCACCTCGATGTATATGTTGTAAATCCACGCTGTCCATATGTGTTTCCAGATTATTATAAGACATAGTCCCAAAAAGGAAGAAGATAAAAGCTTTAGGCAGACCACACCATAAAAATCAGTGGTCATTGAACTCCCACCATTAAAAGATTCCTAGAGTCCACCCTGATGTTTATTGACCATCCAACCTATTGATAATGTCATACAAATATTTCTAAAAGCAATAAACCAGTATAAACGGGGCGGTTCGGGTCGGGTGGAACGGGTCGGGTATACACGGGTCTGGTTGAGTGGGTTTGGCATGTACCCTAAACCATACCTAAATTAAAAACAGTCCAGCCGTATCCACTCGGAACCGGACCGTTTTCTTTGCAAGATCGGAACGGATCGGATTTCTACCGGGTCGGGTCGGGTCAGGTGGGTTAATCGGGCAGATGTGCAACCCTAGTACTGAGACAGTAACACTGTGAGGTGGCTATAGACGGTTCTCCGTGGGCCCCACAGTGATGTATGTGTTTTATCCATGCCGTTCATCCATTTTAGAGGGTTAATTTAGGGCATGAGCTTTTTTTAGTCAGACCCAAATCTCAGGTGGACCAAACCATAGGAAAACATTAGTGATTGAACGTTCACCATTGAAAACTTTCTACAGCCCACTGTTAAGGTTCATTTGCCATCCAACCTGTTGATTAGGTCACAAAGACCTGGATGAAGGGAAAACACAAATATCAGTTCAATTGAAAACTTTTGTGGCCCCCAAGAAGTTTTTAATGGCGGGCATTCAATCACCACCAAAGGTGGGCAACGATCGACTTGGTTTGGGTTTCAAGTCGATCCATGTGCCCGAGTTTGGTTTGCTCCAGAAAAATCTGGTTCAAGCCAGGATCGATTTGATCGAAAATTTCTATTTAAGTCCGGTTGAGTTCAAATAGGCAGCAGCTCCTTTTTTGCTTATTTATTTAATTAGAAAAGAATATAAAAAGTTAGAAAAAAAGTACAAACATATCTTACTATATGATATTTAACCTCCTCTAAAGGAGTGGAACTTCAAAATAGACATGTAAAAGTATTTTCCAAACAAAAGTACACCAGCATAATTTTACATGTGCAAAGATACAGTGTACATTCATGTATATATGTTATGTATTATCCATGTCATAATGTATATTTATTATCCATGATGTCCATCTGTTTTACATATCATTTTAGGACATGATACCAAAATGTAATCATATCCAAAGCTCAAGTGGATCACACCACAAGAAACAGTGTGTTTATAATCTACAAGCAGAGTCAAACGGTATCAAACCGAGCTGCACCAAATTGAGCTTCCAGTTGAGCCAAGCTGAGCCGGTACTTGCCCTAGTTGGACGTTGGTTTACTTTTTTCAAACAAGCTTGACTCGAGCCAATCCGAGCTGAGGTTTCTAGCTGGCTTGGTCTGTCCCCACCTCTAATCACCACTATTTCCTGTGGTGTGGTCCACCTGAGATTTTGATCAACCTCATTTTTGGTCTCATGCCCTAAAATGATACGGGAAAATGGATGGACAGCGTGGATAAAACTCATACACGGTGATGTACCTGTTATGTCCACTCCGTCGATCCGTTCAGCCAGCCTATTTTAGGGCTTAACTTCCAAAATCAGGCAGATTCAAAACTCAAGTGGCCCACCTTCAAGAAACAGTGGAGATGGGCCCAGGTATATTTCAACGGTGGATATTTCGATGCCAACTTTTCCCTATTCATGTCATCCACTCGAGCTTTGGATCTTATTCTTTGAATTATGTCCTGCAAAACAACGGATGGACGGAGTTGTTATAACTTATACATCACGGTGGGCCCCACAGAGCTTATGGTTACGGTGAAGTCGCTTCCACGTGAAAAGACGTACTGTGGCTCGCCTGATGTTATCTTTGGCGCATGTCACCAATATGGTGGAATAATCCATATGGTGGGCCCAGCCATCTGTCGAACGTGGGACTGATTTTTATCTGTTGACTCTGGACCACTGACGCTTTTGGACCATCTGTTTGAAGGTTGAAGCTCAGATGGATAGGCTTATCGACGGATGTCATACATACATACGGTCCAGATGTCGGTATCTCAACCTATTTTTACGTCCAATCCTTTGTTAGTTTTTCATAACGGTGGTGATTCGTCCCCTGACATGGGGCACTAAGTCCAAATATCCAAACCATCCAAATTGTGGGTCACTTTTCGATTAAGATTCCATTCACAGATGGGTCAGATATTTAGACGGTTTGAATCACCCTACAACGTGCCGCCATGCGTTTGAAGAATCACCACCATTTTTAATGGAGCAGGACTCACATTGAGGGTCTATCGCCGTCGCTGCCACGTGACCGTCAGGTGGGAGAAGTTAATACCCACTGAATTAGAATCGGATTAGCTGTAAACCGGGGAACAGCTTAGTGGGTGTTACTCCAATCGTGTGGAGCTCATCTTGACCGTATCTTTTATATATCCACAGCGTTCATCTGTTTTTTTCATCTCATTGTAGGTCTTTTTGACAAACCCTAAGAAGATCCAAACCTCAGGTAGACCATACCATTAGAAACAGTGATAAACGACCATTAAAAGATTTTTGTGGGCCAAAAACATTTTTGATTAATCTGATACTTATACTGTACATTCATTATGATATGTTTGACATAATAAAAAGGTTTGATTGAAAATAAAAATTAAGAAAACCTTACGATTGGGTCTTTGAAACTTTTAATGGCGAGGCACTAATCAACGCTGTTTTCAGTGGTATGGTCCACCTGAGATTTGGATCTGTATGGATTTTGGAACATCATCTTCAAATGTTCTGTAGAAACAGATGGACAGATTGGATATACAAAATATCAGCCATGTGGGGCCAAAATGCAGGGGTAACACCCACTAAGGTGCTACCGGGATAACACCTAATTCGCTCCTGACATACGCCAGTAGTTTTCCTCCAAATGGATTCCTATGGCGCGGCTTCGGTGTATCCCTCTAACTGTGGGGCCCACCTTGGTGTATGTACGTTATATCCACGCTGTCCATCTGTTTTGACAGCTCAATTTAAATCATGATACTAAAAATAAAGCAAATTTAAATCTTAGGTGTACTGCACCACAGGAAATAGGAAGCCGATTGCGAACGGAGTTACCCAGAACGCTTAGCGTAATGTGTAGATTCCGTGGGGTATACCATGATTTATGTATTTTAGCCTCTCCATCAATCCATCTTAACCTATAATGTAATTTTAGGGCTTTATACAAAACATTAAGCATATTTAAAGCTCAAGTGGCCCACACCGCAAGAAACACTGAGAATTTAACATTTACCATTGAAAATTTCTTGGAAGTTAAAAAAGTTTTGGATCAAGCTGATATTTTTGTTTTCCCTTCATCCATGTCTTTGTGATCTTATGAACAGGTTGGATGACAAATAAACATAACTGTGGGCCCTGTGAAGGTTTCAACGGTGGAAACCATTATTCCCACTGTTTCCTATGGTATGATCCACTTGAGATTTGGATATGAGGTTGGGCTCAACCGCTAATATGAGCTGGAAAAAACAGATGGACGGTGTAGATAAGCCACATACATTCACAGTGGGCCCAACTGAGTTTACTCGGGACGATAAGAGCGTCTTGAGTAACTCCGTTCGCAATCCGATTTCCAGGAAAAGTGCCATTAAATACCCACTATTAAATCTTCTTGAGGGATACCGGAATGTTTATTTGCCATCGACCATCTAACCTGTTAATAAGGTAACAAAGACCTGAATGAAGGGACCACACAAATTACCACCTTTTGTTATCCAAAACTTTTTTAGCTCATAAGAAGTTTTTAATGGTCAATCAACTTGAGATTGGATCTGCTTCATTTTTCTTTTATTGTGACTTAAAATGAGGTGTCAAAATAGATGGACAACGTGGATATAAGGCACATTTATCCATTTTGCGTGCTCATTTTAGGTAGTAGGCTACCACATGAGTGAAAGCTCAAGCCGAGATTGGAGATTGGTCCTTTTCGAGCTTGGCTTGATTAGTGGCCATTTTAGGTTAGAGCTGCCACATAAGCTGAGCCAAGCTAAGATTGGTCTTGCTCGAGCTTGGCTCTAGCTTATAGTGGCTCCTTTTAGGTAGAGTTGCCCACCGAGCTGAGCTTCAAGCCGAGATTGGCCCTGCTTGAGCTGGGCTTGGCTTGGGCTTGAGCATCGACCTCAAAACAATTCGGCTCGAGTGTGACTGGCTGGTCGAGCCGAACAAGCTTTGGTTCGAAGCCTAAGCTGAGGCAAGCTCTATGCGCGACAAGACGAGCGGGAGTCAGGAGTGTGGGCTGGGGTGGGTGTGCTGAAACAATAAGAGAAAGCGGCGACACAATGCAGAAGGAGTAAACACAGATAAATGGAATTTAAAGAAGTAGAAACTATTCATAATTCTAAACCAATTTAAATTTAAACAAATCATAACTATTTAAAGTTTAAATGACCTAACTCTACCCAACCTCTAACTTGACTCAACTCAAGCCACCAACCCAACCCAACCTTACTCGACCCACTGACCTAACTCGACCCAACCCATTGACCCAACCCAACCCTAATTGACCCACTGACTTGACTCGACCTAACTCAACTCAACCCATTGACCCCACTCCTACCCAACCCACTGACCTGACTCAACCCTAACCACTGACCCCTACTGACTCAACCCACTAACCTAACCCAAACCCAACCAGCTGACCCGATCCCAATTTGATCTAAAAAAAAACCCCAAACTAGCCCCATTTTAGGGCATTCCCTATTTCAAACAAAATAAACCCAAATAAGAAAAAAAATACAAAAAGCCTACCTATTTGGGAAGGATGAAACCTGGGTAGATGCTCGGGCGTTCACTGCCGGGTTGCGGTGCGGGGAGGAAGCCCGGAACGGAGAGAGAGAGAGAGAGAGAGAGAGAGAGAGAGAGAGAGATTTGAACTTGAAAGATTAGGAGGGAGGGAAAGAGAGGGAGAGGGGCAGGGGCACGATGGGCTGGGTGGGTGGGGTCGGGTAGCGTTCGATTATATATATATATATATATATATATATATATATATATATATATCTATATATATATATATATATATATATATATCGACCTCAAGCAAGCTGAACTTTTTTCGAGCTTCGAGCCAAGCCAAGCGAGCTCACTTGTGCTCTAGCTTGGGTTATTTTCGAACGAGATTTCAAGATCAAGCTTGAGCTTGATCAAATTGTCCCAAGACAAGCGAAGCTTATATGAGCCAAGCCGATCGAGCTTTTCAAGCTAGCTCGGCTTGTGTGTAGCCCTAATTTTAAGACATGTGACAAAAAAAAAGAGGCGAATCCAAAACTAATCAAGTAGGCCACACTAGAGGAAAAATAGAGGAAATTAAGAACCTTCACAATATCACCTTGGCCTCCACCTTAGATGTTTGTATGCCATTCAATCGTTTACATAGTCATTCCCGTTGGGATAAAGTTAAAACGCAAAAAACTTAGCTTGCTACAACTTTTGTGGCCATACGTACAAATGAAATAAAAGATAACACATATAATACTATACTGCCAACTAACAATGAGCAATAGTAAACACCATCCTGCCGATACAATATTAAATACTGTGCTGCCAACATAACAGTACACTACAATTTATAGCATTAAATACTGGGGAAATCATTCTCTCCATCGAAGGAGGTTGAGCATTGGGCCAGAGTTTTTATTTAAATTGCAACATCCTTGGGACGGAGGACATCCATTTCAATTTGGAATTTATTCCTGATGATGTGAAATTGGAATTTTAAGATTCCATTTTTACAACTAGTATTTCTTTGAAGGTAGAATGGTAATGATGTTTTGAAGGTTTAAAAGTTTCACTCTTGTATCCATAAATTCTTATATTTCTAGCGTTGTCTTCGACTAGGAGAAATGGAGAGTCGCCCACTCTACGACTTAGGGCATCTACAGGTTTGTTCTCAACTCTGGCCTTGTGCTTGAGAACAAACGAGTACTCTTGAAGAAACTGAACCCCACTTAGCATGCCTTAGGTTTAATTTCTTCTAAGAGCCTAGATATTGTAAGGCCTCATGATTAGAAAATAAGATAAATTCATGCGTTAGCAAATAATGGTGCCAATGCCTCTGTGATTGCACCACCGCATACAATTCTTTGTCATAGATGGAGTATTTTTGCTTTGCCTCATTCATCTTTTTATTGAAATAGGCAACAGGGTGTCCTTCCTGACTCAACACTCCTCCTATACCTATACCTGAGGTGTCACATACAACTTCGAAGACTTTAGAAAAGTAAGGGAGTCGTATGACAGGGGCCTCACACATTTTGCCCTTTATCACCACGAAGGGTTTAGAGGTAGCCTTAGTCCACTGGAACCCCCCTTTTTAATACAGTCAGTGATGGGAGCCATGTGGAACTAAATCCCTTAATGAACCACCTCTAGAAGGTGGCTAAGCCATGAAAGCTTCGCACCTCATGGATATTCTGCGATTCAGGCCAGCTCACAATAGACTTCACCTTCTCGGGATCTGCATTGATTTCCTCTGACGACACAATAAACCTGATGTGTAATTTACTTTACTTTTCCTCCATCAACATGAGGGTCCAATGTAATGTAAAAATGGGAGTCCAAGGTTGTACCTCAGGGACAGAAACTTAATAAAGTTAGGGCAAATTCAGGGGCTGATAAATTCTAACTTAGGAGAATAGTCCTCACTTGATTGAAAAATCCACGAGCTAGGAATGAATATTCTTCAAGGATTTGAAGAAAATCCAGCTAGAACACCTAAATCCAACAAAAACCCTAATTAGAAATGAGAATCTCTAATGAAACTTCCTAATTTCTGCACTAGGAGAGGTATCTTACCTCAAGGCACGACCCGTCTACAATCGATAGGAAGAACGACGATGGATTAGAAGGGTTTGAGCAAAACCTAGAAAAACCAGAGCAAAATCTCCAAATTCCATTTCAAATGAAATTCTCAAATGGGCTTGGTATTTATAGTTCTAGATGGTCCAAGGTTGAGGTGAGTTGGACAACTCACCCTCTCTGGTCATGATCTATGCTGTGCGGTTTGGGATAGGGTGTTGGACATCTGATATAAGGGAAAGGTCAAGTCTAGTAAGATGATCAATTTCGTGTAGATTCGTGATCAACGGGCCACTAACGAATGATTTATAGTTGTTCTAGGTTTTTTGAACACCAATTGAATGATTTAGAGAACAGAGTTCGGTGAATCCTTTCACTGGTTTGTAGCGTACACTAGCAAGTATATCAAATTATAATGGTAACGCGGATTTATTTGGAGTTTCAGGCATTATGAATTGGATTAGGTTGCCAGTTGGGTCCGAATGGAGATTAGGTCATCAATTAGGTCAAATCGACTTTGATACTTTGGATAATCGAGATCTGATTCGTCGATCAGGGTAGTCTAAGGTGGATTTGCACTGGGAATCGGTTATATAGGTAAATCAATTGTGATTCCAGTAAATCATAATTCGAGGTTCGTAAATCAATAGATCAGATGTAGGATTTGATGATTAGAAATGAATCGGTGGCTATCCATGATATCTGACGAAGAATGTACGATTAGATTGATGTATATAAATGTCTTACGAGGTTTCGATCGAATTGGATCGTTCAAACTAGGGTTTTCAATACAAATCTTCTAGAGTCTTGGCTCTAAATTGGACGTTTTCACTCTCAATTGATTATTAAATCAGAGGCGCTCGAGTACTCTCGAGGTTTGAGGATTGACATTTTCAGGGCGTTACACACATCAAGTAGGTAGTCCATCATGTGGGACCCATTTGATGTCCACCATCCATCATGTAGGTCCCACCTTGGCCGTGGACTGTCCATCATGCGGGGTCCAACCTTCAATATGGGTCATTCATCATGTAGGCCCACATTTAATGTGAACCTTCCATCATGTGGTCCCATATTCAATATCCATCATCCATCACTTGGATCTTACCTTTGATGTGGACCATCCATCATGTGGGTTCCACCTTTGTTGTGGACCATCTATCATATGGGGCCCACTTGATGTGGATAGTCCATCATGTGGAACCCACCTTTGATGTCCACCATCCATCATGTAGGTCCCACCTTTGCTATGGACCATCCATCATGTGCGGCCCAACCTTCAATATGGGTCATTCATCATGTGGTCCCACATTTAATGTCAGTCTTCCATCATGTGGTCTCACATTTAATGTCCACCATCCATCATGTGGGTCCCACCTTTGCTATGAACCGTCCATCATATGGGGCCCACTTGATGTGGATAGTCCATCCATCATGCGGGGCCACATTTTAATGTGGGTCATCCATCATGTGGGACCCACCTTTGGTGTTCACTGTCAATCATGTAAGGCCCAACCTTCAGTATGGGTTGTTCATCATGTGGGCCTACCTTTGATGTCAACCTTCTATCATGTGATCCCACTTTCAATGTCCCTCATCCATCATGTAGGTCCCAACTTTGATGTGGGCGTTCATCATGTGGGGCCCACCTTTGATGTGACCATGCATTATTTGGGTCCACCTTGATGTGGAAACCCACCTTCAATATGGGTTGTTCATCATGTGGGCCCACCTTAGAGATATTCTAAAGAAGAGAAGAGGGCAAGATGAGAATTAGTTAAAAAGTTTAAGGACAAACTTGTCCAAAAATTAATTAAAAATGTCAACTCTCTTAAGCTAAAAAAGCTCTTAAAGAAAAAGTGACCTCCCTATCACTTATTATTTAAGAGCTTTTTTGTTAGTTTCTAAAAAAATAAGCTCTAAAATAAAAGTTTTACCAAGCGGTATATTTTCATAATAAGAGCTTATTTTTTTAGAATAAGCAAATAAGCTCTTATTAATAGATTTGCCAAACGCCCCCTTAGTTACTTATTGGTTAGAATCTAAATATACTTTAAAAGCCTATGACCAAATAAAGTGGCTAAATACTTGACTTATAGTCATGTTGTTGGCCTGGTCATTTACCT
>PVNU02004181.1:0-67138 GCA_003013855.2 Liriodendron chinense
TCGGCTATCGCGGCAGGAGGTCTGCTACCTTCGACTCGGCTTCCTGTCGTCCGGCCTCCCTCCCTCCCTTCTTATTCAATTTTTGCAAGTGGGCTTATAGGTTGGTGCCGGAGGCGAGGATCACTGAAACCTTGAGGCTCCTAGAAGAAAAGGTTCTTGAATGCTTGGTGACCCGTGCCACTAAGGTTAGTATCGTGGCTCAGTCGGCTATGGTTTCTCTTCGCTTTTAATTTTGTTTGATATGTTTCTTCTTTTGACAGACCGCCCTCCTTTTGCTTACCCTCAAAGGTTCAGTTGCTTGTGCTAAGGAGACAATTGCCGGGTTCCATCTTCAGGTGGACCAACACGAGAAGGAGCTGAAGGAGAAGTTGTTCGAGCTCGAAAAGACCCTTGTCGACCTTGAGGAGGCTCGTGGGATTCAGGCCGAGCTGGTGCGGGAGGCGGATGATCTCCGCGAGGAGCTGGATAAGGAGCGTCAGAGGTCGGCGGCGCTTGAGGGGAGGTGAGAGGCAAGGCTGTAATACCCTGAAATTTTAGTACACGAGTGTTATAGTTCACACGTTAGAATTTAAATTTTAGGCCGCGTCGTTCATACGCATACATACACGTCACACTTTTATACTTATTCTGACACTTTTAAGACTTTAAAAACTTAGTGTACTTAGCTAAGTCAATAGACGGACCGTTAGAATGATCTATCATTGTTAGGTAGGAATATCTAACCGTTCACCTCGATTTTGAACAAGCCGGTCATAGTAAACTAAACCCCTTGATCTCCATAGCCGCTCATACACAAATCAATTTAACATTCTGATCCGTTCATCTTATTTATCATACATTGATATACTTAACCTACCGTCAAAATTGTGATCTGATGAAATCTCATGAGTGGACAAGTCATTAAAGTTTGACAGAGTATACATCTCACCAATAGGCCATCCAAAGACCATATTATGAATATGAGTTTAAGAAACTGACCGTACAATAACTCATACTTGTGCTTAAGAACATGAACATCTAATTAGAAAAAAATTAGCCTTTCATATAACCATCCACCGAATTCGTATCTGCTAATTGGGCCACCCAAATAATAAACTGAACCGATCATTTTGAAGATCATAGGATAAATACCAAGGCTACCGATTAAATTTCCTATTGAATATGTACAAATATCACTTTGGATCATGAAGTGTGATGGACCACTAAAAAGGCATCTTGGTCATCTGTAAGAGATCAAGGCCCAAACTTAACCCATATAAAGAACGCGAAAAATGACAGGCCTTGGTGAAGTCTCACCGAAAATTGACGATGTATGCGACCGCTACAAGTGGTGGAAGTCGATACTAAAGAAAAGGGTAAACTTGAAATTAATGATATATATCCATGCATTAGCATATGTTGCTGTAACGTAAGTAATGTTTTAACGTGGCTCCTGACCCATCTCTAATATGTTGCGGCCCATTTGATCAACTGATGTATTTCAGTTTTTAGTTCATGATCATCATGACCAAGCTGAATCAGCTAGACGGAGTGGATTAGCCTACAATCATCATGGTGGACCCCACCTTAATTCGGATCCATCCCATCTTTCACGTCAACGGCTAAATATATGTTGCCGACCTGTTGAACGGATCGTGTGGTCCCGATCCACCTGAAATGGACTCTGCTTGTGAGGGAAATGGTAGTCTATGTGTATACGTGCGACGCACGTAATATAAGAAAAAAAAAGAAGAAGGAAGAAGTCTTCATTACAGCCAGCATCCGTTGCTGACAATCCACGCAGCTCACCCCGTCCATTTTTGGGCCCCACCTTGCTGATCCAGGCTGTCCATCCATCTTCTCCTCCTCATAAATTTATTTCTTTCAAAACTTGATCCTAACAGTTGATCGTGTGACTCACTTCAATCAACTGTTTAAAACCAAGAACACCAAAATCCACATCATCCACATCTCCGCCTTAACTTGGATCTGCTTCATTTTTCTCATGGACGGTTAAATTCATGTTATCCACCAGTTGAACGGTGGTGACTGCCTCAAAACATTGTAAGTGGGCCCCACATGAAAGTGGAGTATAAATTTGGTATTACCTGCTGCACACGTAATTTTTTTAATTCGAATCTCTTTCTTCACTCGACACAACAGCGGACGCTGTTACAGCGTCCGCCCGCTGCCGACGCTGGGCCGTCCGAATGACCAGCAAAGTGGGTCCCAGTGATTGATCCACACCGTTCATCAGTGGACCCCACTTATGCTGGTGCTTGCAACGCAAGCTAGTTTAAAAAAAAAGAAAAAAAAAGAAAAAAAAGGAAAGCGTCTTCTTCGGACACTGCCGCTGTAACAGCGGGCAGCGTTCGCACGATCGTCTCAATCGGCCCACACCGTCCATCACGGTGGACCCCATCTGCGAATCCACTCCATTCATTATGTAGCCCTCTCCTAGGACTACTAAGGGGTGAATCTTTTTTTGAAAGTAGAAGCTCGAGTGGACCGCATAGTTCGTTTGTCTCCGGAGCTTAACGATACAAAACGCTCAAGATCACGTTCGATCCTACGCATGGGCCCTTGAAAATTTAGGGGATTGTTTGCGTGGAACCCACCTACTATTTGAACGGTGCAAAAGAAGTTAAGTGCTGATGTATAGGGAGATCCGAATTCTTAGTCTTTTCCCTATCCTACTCAAACTCGAACCCAACCGAAACCTTCTCCCACTGCACCACCGCCTATACACCAACCTTGGCCCTTTATATTAGGCCCTAGACGTCCGTCCCTGCCAACCTTGGCCCTTTATATTAGGCCCTAGACGTCCGTCCCTGCCTCTTCAAAAAGCTCAGAGAGAAAACAGAAATCGTGGGGAGGAGGGGGGGGGGGGAGAGAGAGAGAGAGAGAGAGAGAGAGAGAGAGAGAGAGAGAGAGTGGTGTGCTGATGCGCTCACCCCCTTGCTGCTGCTGTCGAGGCCTTGCCCAGGCCAGGAGAGGAAAAAGAAGAAAGAAAGAAAAAGAAAGAAAGAAGAAGAAAGGAAAAAAAGAGAAGAAGATGAAGAAAAAATTTTCTTCTCTTTATCCGAGTCGACTCGCTGAGTCAATCCGGATTTGAGTCGATCTATTTAAAGCCTAGAGATCAGCAAATCGGTGAGTGATTCATCTCACGTAATTTTCTTCGTTAATTTTTCTTTAGCGTTCTCCTTTGTTTTCGTTCAATTTATAAAGTCACATTCTCTAGTTAGGATTTTAGGCATGCTTTTATGTTTTCTACCGTATCATGGAATCCTAGGTAAGGGATCCATCCATCTTCTATCTCTGTATCCTTGAAAGCTCTTATGCCAATTATCCTTTTCTTATTGAGATAATTTTCTCAAGTTTTCCTTTTTAATGCACGTGTCAAAATGCTACGACAATTTGATTTAGGATTTCTTACATATGATGTCATCAACATTCAACCCTAAATACCCGTGGTATTCTCAAGATTTCACGTGACATTATTCTTAAATTTACTGATCGACAACAACTTAGGCTTAAATAATATGCAATACATAGCTCTTGGAACAAGCTTAGCTAAGCGTCAAAGTATTAAACCTTACACGATGATCTTCTCAAATTCCTCAATCAACGATAACTAAAATTAGATAAAGAATTAACTATCTGAATGAAAATAACATATGCATGGTGTGATTGGAATTGAGTTGATATGCTTTGTATGCTTGAAGAGTGCTTCCATAACTCATGACATATATACATTTATACACTGCGACAGAACAAGAGCATGGTTGATTTGACTCCTGGCGTGCATAGTTGATTTGCCGCCTCACTGTACCGGTTAGGTGAGCATGGTTGATTTGCAACAGGTTCCTAATGTTCAGTGGCAGCGAGTTCTGGTCGTTTCACTTATTGAGCATGGTTGATTTGCTCGGTTGGATCAGTGGTGCATGGTTGATTTGCCCACTGGCGTGCATGATTGATTTGCCGCCTCGCTGTACCAGTTAGGTGAGCATGGTTGATTTGCGACAGGTTCCTAATGTTCAGTGGCAGCGAGTTCCTAGACGTTTATTGCTCTCACACGTATCATGACATATATGACATCATGAAAATCATGTTCTATTGATAATAAATCATAAAGTGTATCAATCATAACCTTATCCTTATATATTTCATACAATTCTATCCGTTGATGATTCACGTCCTATCTTTTATTAACTGGAATATTACTTGTGATGGAAATGACCTCACTGGGCTTTTAGCTCACCAAAATCACCACAGTTCTTGCAGGTTTTCAGGAAGGAAAAGACGTAGACAGAGCAGAGTATTCAGATGGTCACGTATTACTCAAACGCCAACTGTAGTTGATCTATTTTATTTTGTAAAATTCAATGTAATAAAATATTAGTGGAAAAGAAACTTTATATTTGGGATTTATTTTAGTTATGCGATGTGTGGAATGGAATCTCATGGAATCTATGCTCGAATTTTATATTCACACCCTGGAATTCGGGCTTTGGGTCGTTGTACTCGGGTTATGAATTTCAGGGCGTGACATAGGCGGTTGAGGCCGACCTTATGTACGATGCCGGCTATGAAAGGTGTCAGGCTGACGTTCAAGAACACGACCTTGATAGGTGCAGCTACTTCCATCCCTGCCGATGCTGACATGCCCCAGGCCTAAAGCCCCTTTTTCTTTTTATTTCTTTTTATTTCTTATTCTGCCCCCTTCGAGGGGTACTTAAACATATTTGTATACCCTTGGAAGGGCTTTTGAACAGTTTTCATGAATAATCTGCCCTTGGAAGGGCGCTTTGCAGCTTTTTTTTGTTCTCAAATGGTTTGTGTTTATCTGGTTACTTATGTAAGTCCCCCCACTCTTGCTTGAGTTGGAACAAGGTCGGGGTAAGAATCTAGGCTTGCTTTGCTCGGTGAAGAGTAGTTCGGAGCATTCCTTTTCCAGGTATTTGGAGTTTGACCATTTTGGTTTTTTAGGCCTGGAGGGGTCGAGTCCACTTGTCGTGGAGGTCGGTTAGATTGTTAAACAATCGTTCTACCCGTCGAGGTGGCCCTGTGGGCTCATGTGCAACGGATCGTATCTTGACCCGAGCAGTAGTTCGTTTAGCATATGTAGGTGTCAAGATGAGGCAAAATCCTTTTATTGAAGTAGTAGTTCATCTTTTACATTGTAGAAGATAAGCCTTATTGGTAGTAGATTTTCAGATGTTCTACATTCCATGGGTGATGCAAGGCCCTTCCTTCAATGTTATGGAGCCAGTATGTATCGAGCCAAACTGTCTTTTCGACGAGGTAAGGACCTTCCTAGGTAGGCCCTAGAGATCCTGAGGCTACCTCCTTGGTGCCCTCAGAGTTTTTTTGTAGCACTAGGACCCCGACCCTGAACCTTCTCTCCTTAACACAAGAGTTGTACTACCGAGATACCCTTTACTGATAAGCGCCCACCTTAACTTGGGCAGTCTCTCTAGCTTATTTTAGCAAGTCGACGTTTAGTTGTATTTGACCATCATTTTCTTCCCCGTTGTAGAGCTCGGTTCGGTAGGTCGGCATTCCTATTTCAACCGGGGCGATGGCCTCGCCCCGTAGGTCAGGGAGAATGGGGTTTCCCTCATGGTCGTCCTCGAGGTCATCTTATACGCCCACAGTACATGGGGTAACTCATCCACCCAGTCACCTTTGGAGTACTCCCCGAGCTTTTTCTTTAAGTAGCCCTTGATTATCTTATTCACGACTTCTACTTGGTCATTGCCTTGGGGGTGATGAGGAGAGGAGAAGGCGTGTCGTAGACCGAGGTTGGCACATATCTTTTCAAAACGGGTGTTGTCGAACTACCTGGTGTTGTCGATGACAATTATGTGAGGGACACCGAATTGGCAAACAATTGACTTCCAGATGAAGTCCGACGTCTTTCTCTCTATGATTCTATCCAAGGGTTCGGCTGTAACACCCCGTACTTTTCTGTACTCGGGTGTTACCATGAGAATTCAAAGTATATGTGTATGTGTAATGCCCTTCCGTGACTCTTTCGTCAATCTGTGGGAGACTCCTGGTGTCCCGAACTGGCAGTACGTAGTTTGCACCCAAATAACCGAAGTCCTGAGATCCCGAAACCTTTGTCATATTGACCGCGCTGTCCTCGTGATTACAACGGCGAAAACAGTGCGTCGATCTGATACCCGAGCGCAAAGATATGGACATTTAATCAAAACACCCAAAAAAAATGTGGTTGTGCACACTCGTGTGGGGCCACCCAATGTGGGGCCCACTACACGGTCTCCTAGGCAATCATCTCATTGTAATAATTACAAAAAAAATAAAATAAATAAAAAGTAATAATATATAATAATAATGAAAAGAAATAAATAAATAAAACAAATTAATAAAATAAATAATAATAAAAAAAGTGTAATGATGGAGTGTCATGATGACACCCCATTCCTCTCCCATGCCCCCCACGTCCTCTACCATCCCTTCACTTAAAATAATAATAATAATAATAATAATATAAAAAAAAAGAAAAAGAGATTATAAGAGAGATGGGTGGAATGGGTGGAACGATCTCTCCCCCTTCATCCTTCATTTCTTCTTCATTTATGTGCCATCCATGCCCTTCCTAAGAGTGTGTGTGTGAGAGAGAGAGGAGTGGGCTATCTTCATCAACCTCCCCTCCATCTCAACCATTCATCACTTCAACCATCAATATCAACCATTGAGCGAGGAGATCGAAGTAGGTACACCCCTCCACCTTTCATTCCCTTTGATTTCTTCATTTTCTTTATTGGTGATGAATCAAGGTGAACCATAGATGTGGGCCCCGCTTTGAGGAAACGTATGGCATCTAGAACTCCTTGTCATTTAATGGCATGGATGGAGAAAGAGAGAGAAAGAGAGAGAGAGATTTAATGGCATGGATGGAGAAAGAGAGAGAAAGAGAGAGAGAGAGAGAGACGCAGGAAACAGCGTCCGTCCGAACGCTGTCCGTTTGGGGGCCCCACTTGTGAGCCCCACCTTGATGTATGTGACTAATCCATGCCATCCATCTGTTTTCCCAGGACATTTTAGGCCCTGGCCACAAAAATGATTAAGATCTAAATCTCAAGTGGGCCATAATAAAGAAAATAATGGCGACAGTTGAAACCTTCTGAGGCCACTGTGATGTGTGTATGCTATGAAACCTGTCCAAATTTGTACTCACTGGGCCCACTATAAGATGGCTAACCCGGTGGATGGTCTGGATTTATCGCATGGACCCCACTCCCCTGTTTATAAAAAAATATATATATAAAAGAAAAGAAGGAAAGAAAGGACGGGAAGTTTGCTTCCAGCGTGCGTTAAAGGCGGTTTTTGGGCTTGAAAATGGCCCCACATGTGGGAACCACTATGTTATATCCACGCTGTCCATCTGTCTCTCCACATCATTTTAGGCAAAGGGCTGAAAAATGAAGAAGATCCAGATCTCTAGTGGGCCGTGCCGGAAGAAACAATACAGACCGTTGAAACCTTTCCAAGGCCCACTATCATGTTTCTGAATAACAAAACATACCCAAATCAGGGCTTGTTAGGCCCACACTAATTTGGACCATCAGATGGATGAATTGGATTTCCCATGTGGACACCACCGTGTAAGGGAAAAAAAAAAAGAAGAAAGAAAAGAAAAGAAAAAAAAAAAAAAAAGGTAACTGGACAGTCAGCGTCCAGAGGACGCTGCTGCCCAGCTACGTGTGGGCGGAAGCCCCTTTGAGCGGCCCCACTCCGGGACCCCATCATGATCTATCGGTTTTATCCAAACCGTTCATCTGCTTTGCCAGATCATTTTAGGACATGGGCCCAAGTATGAGGCATATCCAAGTCTTAGGTGGGCCACACCACAGAAAACAGTGGGGATAGTGATGTCCACCATTGAAACATTCATAGGGCCCAGCTTATATGGTCCACCTTGATGTATATAGTTTATCTACGTGGTTCACCTATTTTGGCACCTCATTGTAGGGCTAATAGTTCTTGATAATGTGGCCCAACTAGATGGGACCCACCTCTAATCTATGTTTCATGCACATTCCCATTTTTATTTCGAAAATCTACGTTGGATTTTAGTGTTTTAGGCCATGTTTGGCTATCCTTGGTGGGCCCCACGTGGGAGCAATGTAGAAACCACTATTTGGACCTTGAATACTGTATGTGTGACTACAACAATGACATTTTACCTGGGCCAAAGCGGCCCCCACATGATCAGAAATTAAATTCCAAAATGGGGTCGGGCAAAGTTGTGCAGGAATTTCTGTGCAGAAATTCCAAGTGCTCATGTTTGGCCCCGCACCAAAAAATATTTATACATATCCAGCAGGCCCTACCTTATGGGTTTTAGAGACCATGCATGGGTCTACCAGGGGGACTTGACAACACGCCAAAAGGTGATTCCGTTTGATGGTGGGACGTGCCCAAAGTTGGGCCAAAATCATTTCTGCACTACCATTTCCGCACAACTCCAAGTACCCATGTTTGGGCCTTTGTTAAAAATTGCACACATGCAAACAAAGAGATCTGTTTTATGAGTTTTATAGACCATACATTGGTCTATGTAGTGGTCATTTTATTTCTCTAGAAGATGACCCCTTGTGATCACAAATTGGACCCAAACTTAGCCAAAAACCATTTATGCATGTAAAGTCGGTTTAATTAAAAATCTACGTGGAGTCATATCTATGGAATCCACCACCTTCCTAAAGTATTAAATAAGTCATTTAAACCCTAAAACTTGAATTTAGAGCCACCACCATAGGGTTGATCTTAACCGTATAAATTATGGATATGACAATCTAACCGCATAAATGTCTAAAATATGGTAGGGTCGAATTCTAGCAAGCGTGTACATGTTTCAAGCAACATTGAAAGATGCTTCGATTCTTAAGGTGATGATTCCTCCCCTTGAGCTTTCCACCTTCATGTTAATTAAGTACTAGTTTTATTCATATATGATTGAAAATTTTACTCTGTCTCATGATTACCTCTGCTGTTTGATTTTGCCATAAATCATATGTTTAATCTTGTTATATGTGATTTTCTTTATAACTGTGAATTATTTACGAATTTTGAGAATTGTCATTTTCATTCATCATGTTTGGAATATGAAAGTGGAATGTGAATTTGAATGGTTGCGATCACCTATATTTGATGGGACCTTAAACTGGTGGCCTTTGGAAGTGATTTATTGGAAAGATTCCTAATGGTGTCCTTAGATGGAATTGTTGGACGAGTATGGAAACATTTTTGATGACGTCCTTATATGGACTTGTTGGGCTGAATGTCCTATTGAGATGAGTTGTTGGGATTCCCGATGGACTTGATGGACCAATGGTCCTGTGAGATAAATTATTGATTATGTCCCTAGTTGGACTCGTGTGGAAATATTTTGGAGAATTATTGTGATGAAAGGCCACTAGTTGTAAGGGAATGTCATAATTGGTTTGGTTGTAAATTGGAATAATAATGGTTGGTTTAATCATGCATATCATGGCACAGACGGGACGTGTGGTGACGAGCCATATTACCGTCGGGTGGTCTGGTTGCTGAGAGCACGTACCCTCGAGGTATTTTCGCTGGCTCTAGACCACCATAGAGTGCGTCATTCACTGAGAGCACGTACCTTTGGTATTTTCGCTGGTGATGACCACTCGTGATATTGTGGGGCTGATGTGTGTCCTTAGTGACTTCCAGACTACTGGGTGAGGCCGATGTGTGTCCTTAGTGACTTCCGGATCACCAAGTGATGAATTTACATTGTGGGGCTGATGTGCGTCCTTAGTGACTTCCAGACCACATTTTTCCAGCTGGATGTGCATCCCCAGGCTGAGGGACATGTGCATGCATTCATGCATTTAAGAAAGATTACATCATGGATGTTTTGTACATTTTTTTATTATTCTTGATTAATGTGTTAGTGTGTAATCTTGAGGGGACTTCACACTGAGCTGGCCACTCATGCTGTTAAATTTCAACCGTACAGTTGGTGCAGGTGATTTGAATAATGTACAGGTTATTCTGAAATGGAGCAGGATGCTCAGGTTATGCTGGTGTCATGGATCAAAAGAGCCGTGTTTAATGGTTGCTGCTTTAAATTTTGTATATAATTGTAATTGTTTATTAGTGTATTCTGAATCAAATTTGAGATATTCGGTTTGTATAAGCCTTATGGGCAACACTCTGCGATATTTGTTGTATCTTTCCTATATGCATGGTTTGTTTTCTTCCGCGGTGAATACCCTTCTTGGAATGACAGTTGAAAATGGACTGAAATGTGGGTTTCTTCATAGGCTAACGCCCGGGTTTTTGATACATGAGTCTAGAACTCGGGTCGCGAAAATTCGGGGCTTTACATCGGCCTCTGCCCATTTGGTGAAATAATCTACCGCCACGATGGCATACTTAGCCTATCCTCATCCCAGGAGGGGGTCCGATGATGTCGACCCGCCATTGCTCAAAGGGTTAGGGGCCACTCATCGGGGTGAGTTCCTCCGGTGGCTATCGCGAGATCGGTGCGAACCTCTAACATTTGTCATATTTTTCACGAGTTCCTAGGAGTCCTTCTGAATGGTTAGCCAATAATACCCCTGTTGCAAGATTTTGTGAGCCAGAGCTCGTCCTCCCGAATAGTTCCTGCATACTTCGTTGTGGATCTTGTCCATGACGTATTGGGCTTCTATCGGGCCTAGGCATCTCAGGTTGGGGGAAGAGAAACCTTTATTGTACAATTAGTCGCCCAACATCATGTATTTGGCCAACCTATACCGCAATCGTCGTGCTTCCGTCTTATCCTCGGGTAACTCCTCGGTACTCAGGTACCAGGTGATCAAGTCCATCCATGTGGGGTCAGCACAGACCGGCATGCTTACCTTCATTTCTTTGAGAATGCTTCAGCTTTATAGGACTTCGACGGGGATCGTTCGAGTGAGTTCGTCGTCCCCTGTCGAAGCGAGTTTAGCAAGGGAGTCAACGTTGACGTTCTCGTCCCTTGGTACCCGAACGATCTCGAAGTGGTCGAACTGCTCGGCCAAATCTCGTAATCTGCGTAGGTAGGACATCATTCTTGCGCCTTTAGCTTGGTACTCCGCGGTGACTTGTCCCACTACGAGCTAAGGATCGCTGTGAGCCTTCACCTCTCTAGCTCAGAGGGCTCTGGCTAAGCGCAGCCCAACCAACAAGGCTTCGTACTCGGATTCATTATTGGACGCCGGGAAGCCGAAGCGAACAGCGTATTCCACTCTATAATCGTCTAGAGAAACCAGGATCAAGCCCTTGCCGCTACCTTGGTCATTGGACAACTTGTCCACGAGTAGCATCTAGACAGGTCGAGACGCTTTTTTCGGGACGTCAGGGTTGGGAGTCTGCCCGGCCAGGGGACGAGTGAACTTTGCGACGAAGTCGGTGACTGTTTGTCCTTTGATGGCAGTGTGAGGACGAAAATGTATGTCAAACTTCCCAAGCTTGACCGCTCATTTGGTAAGGCATCCGGACATTTTCGGCTTTTCAACACTTGTTGCAAGGGTTGATTCATAAGGATTGTGATGGAATGCGCCTAGAAGTACGACCTCAAGCGCTTGGCCGAAGTTATTAGTGCTAAGGCTAGTTTCTCAAGGTCTGCGTATCGGGTTTTTGTGTCGAGCAGTGCCTTACTGACGTAGTAAACAGGCCTCTAGAATCCGCTATCGTCTCTAACTAAGGCCGATCTCACAGCTGATGTCGAGACTACTAGGTACAATGATAGTTCTTCCCCATGAAGATGTTTTGATAGGAGTGGCGGAGACCCAAGGTACGTCTTTAACTGTCGAAAGGCCAGCTCGCACTCGTCAGTCCAGATGCCCTTGTGGCATCCCCTTAGTTGCTCAAAGAAGGGCAGGCACTTGTTTGTCACCCTCAAGACGAATTGGCTTAGATACGCCACCCGTCCTGGGAGGCGCTGGATTTCTTTGATGGCGGCTGGTGAGGACATCTCCAGGAGGGCCTGGATCTTTTCTGGGTTCGCCTCAATCCCGCGCTGGTGGACCATGAAAAAAAGAAACTTTCCCGAACTAACGCCAACCACGCATTTGCCCGGGTTGAGTTTCATCTGGTACTGCATAAAGTGTTGAACATGGTGCGAAGGTCGGTGACGTGGTCCTGGGGGCAGACGCTTTTTACGAGCATGTCATCGACGTACACCTCCATAGTGTGTCCGATCTGACCGCGAACATGCAATTACTAGTCTCTGGTGGGTCGCTCCGGCATTCTTTAGCCCGAAGGGCATGACTTTGTAACATTACAGTCTGCGGTCGGTTATGAATGTCGTCTTCTCCTCGTTGGATCGGTGCATATGTATCTGGTTGTACCCAGAGTATGCATCCATGAAGCTGAGTAGTGCAGAACTTGACATGTCGTCGACGAGCTTATCTATGCGGAGGAGGGGAAAGCTGTCCTTCCGGTAGGCTTTGTTAAGGTCGGTGTAATCTATACAGACCCTCCACTTACCACTTGCCTTCTTAACGAGGACGATATTCGCGAGCTAGTCTGGGTAGCTGACTTCTCTGATAATGTCGACCTTCAAGAGTTTCTTCACTTTTTTATTAATGACTGCGTACCTCTCAGCGTTGAAAGGTCGCCGCTTTTGTCGCACTGGCTTATGGTCGGCGTCGACGCTGAGGTGGTGTACAATGATACCTGGATTGATCCCCAGTATGTCTTAGTGGGACCAAGCGAACAAGTCGGAGTCCTCCTTTAGGAACTCGGTGAGTTCATGCTGAAGCCTAGGGTCTAGCTGCGACCCGATCTGCACCACTCTTAATGGGTCCCGATCGTCGATCCAGATGCCGAGGAGTTCTTCTACTGGAGCGCCTCACTCCTGGGATTCCTCTCGAGGGTCAAAGGAGGTATCTCGGGTGATTTTTAAGACCTGCGCCTTGCCTCGGAGTGCCATTTCATAGTAGCATCGGGCTTCTTACCGATCTCCCTTGACCATCCTGATCCCCCTGCCAGCCGGGAACTTCATGGCGAGGTGGTATATGGATATCACGGCTTTGAGGGCCCGTAGGGTAGGCCGGCTAGCAATGACGTTGTAAACCGATGGGGTAACCACTACTAAAAAAATCAACCATGAGGAGGACCTTGTGGGGGGGCCTCGCCCGCGGTAACTGGCAGGGTAATGTTCCCCTTTGGCATGACGACATCGCTTGCGAACCCGAGGAGCAATGTCCTCACAGGCTAGAGCTTGTCCTGGCCAATCTTCATTTTGTCGAAGGCGAACGTGTAGAGGATGTCGACTGAACTTCCCATGTCAACCATCATCTATATATTCTTTGGTTCGCGACCACCATGACTACCACGAGCGAGTCATCATGGGGGTCGATCACCCCCTTCGTGTCCTCCTCGGTAAAGATGATTGGCGGCAAGTCGATCTGAGGGACCTTACTCGGTCGTCTGACATGGTTAACCGAGTGCATGACCCCGCCCTGTTGTGCCTTCCGAGCATAGGCTTTGCGGGCGTTGGTGGAGTCGCCCCTGGTGGGTCCAACAAAAATCGTGCGGATCTCCCTTATATGGTCGTTGCTACCCCCTTCCTCGCGGTTTGCCGGCCTAGGCTCTAACCTCTGCCTATCTCGATGTTGTGCGATGTACTCGTGCAAGTGGCCATCTCATATAAGCTTATCGATCTGCTCCTTCAAGTCGAAGTAATCCACAATGTTGTGCCCATGATCCCTATGGAAGAGGCAATATTTGGACCTACTCCGCATGTTTGGATCGGTCCTCAACTTCCCCGGGGGCTTGAACACGTTCCGGTCCTTCATGGCGATGAGCACTTGGTCGACCGGCGTGTTCAGGGGCGTATAGTGACTGAATCGACTGGTTGGTGGCTTCAGTACATGAGGGGCCATTGATTCCGCCCGAGGTGCTACGGAAGTCCTTTTGCCGCTTCTTCTCGGGCTCTTCCTTCGTCTCTATCCTTCTTTTCGAGGATGCTTCCTCGGCCTTATGCTTGCCCTACATCTGACGATCGGTACATTTCCCTACAACAC
The DNA here is from genome assembly GCA_003013855.2 of Liriodendron chinense. Classification (NCBI taxonomy): domain Eukaryota; kingdom Viridiplantae; phylum Streptophyta; class Magnoliopsida; order Magnoliales; family Magnoliaceae; genus Liriodendron; species Liriodendron chinense. The sequence goes on from PVNU02004181.1 coordinate 14,034, forward strand.
CAATTATCATCTATTCACATAAATTGTCTCTTAATACACTCCTAGACGACTCCATGGGAAAGCATACTCCTGTTGCATATGTACGAAATGGTGCATGTTGCATAAATTAATTGAAGTTAAGTTGGGTCTTTACTCATGCCTTAGTAGTAGACTCACAAGAGTTTCAACAAGTTGTCATGGCTTCAAGTGCATGGGTGTGTGGGAGTGCGGGTGCATGTGTTAAAAAAAATAATAATAAATTGAAATTAAGTCAACTAAGTCGTGAACACTCACACCTTTGCAACAGTAGTAGACCGAGTGAGGATAACCTCGTCTCAACACTGAGATCTAGGTATCGGTGTGACCATGGCTTTGATGTATTGTATATCCCTGATGTCTATCATTTTTTTAGCTAATTTGAGGGCATCACAAAAAAAATAAAAAAAAATAAAAAAAATGAAGCAGAACCAAATCCAAGGTGGACCACACCGCAGGAGGAAGTGTTGATTGACCATTAAAGACTTCTTGGGGCCACAAAGGTTTTGTGTTTTCCCTTCATCAAGGTCTGCACGACCTTATCAACAGGTTGGATGGCAAATAAACATTACATGTGGGCCTACAGTTTTCAGTGGTAGGTGTTCAATCACCACTTTCTCCTATCATGTGGTCCACCAGAGATTTGGATTTACTTCATTTTTGGGCTCATGTCCTAAAACGAGATACGGACATACTGCATGTACAACAAATACATCAAGGTGGGCCCCACAGTCTGACAAACTCGGGGTTGTCTCGACCTGACCGAATCCCCTCCTAGTTAGATGTGCAACGCACACACCTTGTTAGAGCGCAACACACCCACCCTGGTCGGTCACATGATGCTCCCACCTAGAGCTGGGCACAAACCAAGCCATCAACACAGTGGAGTACAAAGGTAAGAGAGTGAAGCAAAATAAATGGTCAGCATCGAAGAAAGCGACTAAAAATGATGGCTATGATTAGGACTGATTTTCTAAAAATAGACCACCCATAGCAATGCCGACTAAATGGACAGTCTCGATTAACTCATCCGACCGTATCAACTATCTCCCGTGAGAAACAGTGAGCTGATCTAGTGCTGTACGGTGTACCATAGGCATGACACGCGTGTATGAACTATCATGATTTGGGTGTACGGTGAAAATAGCATTAACCTTTTCTAAAATGATGAAATTAGCCCGTACCCTCCATCTCAATCTCAATAATTATAGCTCTGATATCTTTTTATATTTTCTTCGTACCATTTTACCCTAATCATGTTGGGTTAATGAGTTTCCGAAAAATAAAAGGCCCTCTTGACCAACTGATGGCATCTATGGCTCCCCGTTGAGACACATTGTTCCAACCTGAAACACATGGTTCACACTTGGAGGTCATGGCTCGCCAATGAGACACATGGCTCGCCGATGGCTTGTCGATGAAACACAAAAATTCCAACAAAGTACATAGCTTGTCAAAAACCACATAGCTCGGCTCAGATTGGCTTGAAAAAGCTCAGCTTGGATTGGTTCTAATGGAAGTTCAAACCAAACCAAGCCTTGGAGTCAAGCTCGTTTGAAAAAAAAAAACCAAGCTCAAACTAGGGTAGTACCAACTTAGTTCGGTTCGAAGCTGCTTCATTCGGCTCATAGACGGTAAGCACACTGTTTCTGTGGTGTGATTCACTTGAGCTTTGGATATGATTCCATTTTGGGATCATGTTCTAAAATGATATGTAAAATAAATGGACAGTGTGGATAATACATATACATGATGACATGTATAATACATAATACATATACATGAATGCACACGGTTTCCCTTGCACTTGTAACATTATTCTCATGTACTTTTGTTTGGAAAATGCTCTTACATGTTTATTTTGAAACTACACTCTTTTGGAGGATGTTAAACATCATATATTAATATAGGTTTGTACTTTGTTTTCTAACTTTTTAATTTCTTTTCTATTTAAATAAACAAGCAAAAAATGAGCTGCCACTTACATGAATTCGGCCCGGCCTGGCCCGGTCTGGATTGAAATTTTCGACCAAACCGATCCCAGCTCAAATCAAATATTTTTGGAGCGAATCAAACTCGGGCAGCATTGGTCAGCCTGAAACCCAAACCAAGCTGATCCACAAATTGAGGTGGCACAAAAACAAGCCAAACCAAACTAGGGCTAACTCGGCTCAGCTCGGATAGTTGCCTACTTCTACTCCCACCCACTGGTGGGGTTACTGGGTTTCGAATCAGGGTTTTTTTTTTTTTCACACCTCATCGTTAGTACACCTACCCACCGGTTAGTCACATCACAACGTTAGCCACCCCCACTATGGGAATCAATACCAGTTTAAGTGCAGGCCCGAGCTTTACCAATACTATGGGAGTGGGACCCACCTTGATGTATTTATTTTACATCCACGCCATCCATCTGTTTTTTTCAGATCATTTCAGGGCATGACCCAAAAAATGAAGCTGATCAGTGGACCATACTATAAGAAAGAGCAGTGGTACTTTAACGTTCCAACATTAATAACTTCCTAGGGTCACTTAAATGTTGTTTATTTTCGATTCAACCAGTTGATAAGGGCACACAAACCTGGATGAAGGATAAAAATAAGTTTTATCTTGATCCAGAACTTTTGTAGCCCACACTAAGGTTTTAAAGGTAAATTACCAAGTTTAGTGCAACGAAAGGCACTCTGAATTTCTAAGTTAGTATTAATCACGCAATATATTACATACTTAATATTAAGCACGCATATATTGCACACTTGTAGGTGTTCCAACTGCTTTGATACAATGTAAAATAACCACTAGCTCTAAAAGTTCAAGCCATTGGAGAATAGCGTCTCAATATATATTAAGGGACTTTAACACTCCCCACACCTGTGGGGTGTAACTTCACACTGTAACATGTTGGGCAAGGGTACGTCAACACTCACACTCACACTCACACTCACACTCACACCATAAAAAAATGACGGTCCGGCAACACAATCAAATGTGTGATCTAAAGAGATTTTGAATGTTCAATTGTCCGTGTGGCCCTGATCTAGGCAGTCTGGATTGACAGGCCCCAAAAATCAGGGCGATTCCAACCATCACATGGGCCCCACATAAAATTCCAAAAAAAAAAAAAAAGTAAAAAAAAAGGCTAACAACCTCCCAATTCAAGTGGTTGGGCCGGTCTAGCTGAGTTGGGCCTTAGAGATTAACATTGTGGGGAGTAGCTAGCAACTGACGACTTTATAGGGTGCTAATTGTGACACCCAATCATTCAGTGACTAAACTAATGGGCCCCACTGTGGATGGGTAGGGAACGAAAAGCTTGGAAGCTGGTTGCCTACCGAGTAACTCAAGAGTAAACTCCGTGGGGCCACCGTGGATGTATGTGTCTTATCTACGCGGTCCATCTGTTTTTTCAGCTCATTTTAGGGCATGAGCCTAAAATTAAAGCATATCCGAAGCTCAAGTGAACCATACCTAAGGAAACAGTGGGGATAAAAACCTTCCTAGGGTCAACAGTTACGTCTATTTGTCATCCAACCTGTTTATAAGATTACACGGACATAGATGATGGGAAAACACAAATATTAGCTTGATTCAAAACTTTTGTGGCCCTCAAGAAGTTTTCAATGGTAGGCATTCAATTCCCACTATTTCCTGTGGTGTGGTCCACTTGAGCTTTGGATATGCTGCAATTCTTGTTTATGCCCTAAAACTAGATGGGAAAAGTGATGGACGGTATGGATAAGACACATACATCACGGTGGGCCCCAATGAGTTTACTCAATACGCCAGTGAAAAACTCCCAAATCGGATTACCCTCACCCTCCACATTAGCTGGACGAGAAATTTTTTGCTGCACCCACGAGTTAGCTACGCTAGGTACACCGGCTGTAGCAATGACCCCATCATGATGTATGTGTTGTATCCACGCCGTCCATCCATTTGGCGAGATGATTTTAGGGCATTATACCGAAAATGATGCAGATTGGAATCTCAAGTGGTCCCAATGAAGTTTTTAATGGTTGGTGTTCAATCCCCACTATTTTCTATGCTGGGTCCATTTGAGCTTTGGATCTACCTCATTTTTTTTTGTAATGCCCTAAAATGATCCCACAAAACAGATGGACCGCGTGGATACAATACATACTTCATGGCGGGTCATTACTACACCCAGTGTAGCTAGTGTAGCTAAGGCTTAGGTGTTACAAATTTTTTCTTTAACTGGACACACAAGACTCGAGAAAATTTTTGTCACACCCACGGCCTGCTTATGCTCCGCATGCGCGAATCCCTGCGGTAGGTGAGATTCGTATCTCGTGGGGATTTTAATTCTGCGAGAGGGAGCCTCTCCTCGTTTGCCTCTCTTGGTGGAAGCGTTTGGCAGAAAGTTACTGCGTGCGAACCTAGTTGAAATCCACCTGTCCATCCTCTATGTGAGCTCATTTTAGGACATGGGACAAAAAATGAGCCGGATTCAAGACTCGAGTGGGGCGCACTAAAGGAAAAGGTGAGTAGAGAAATTCCTACCATTGAAACATCCCTGGGTCTACATTGATGTTTATATGCTATCCATACTGATCATAATGACTCTCTACCTAGTGATGTTTATATGCCATCCATACGGATCATAATGTCATTCGTACTAGGATGAACTGAAAACACAAATATTAGCCTGATGCAAAACCGCTGTTGCCCCATGAATATTTCAACTGTAGACGTATAATCGTCACTTTTTCAGCCCACTTTAATCTTAGATCTGGCTCATTTTTGGTCTCATGTCCTAAAATGAGCTCGCAAAATGGATGAACGAGGTGGATTTCTCATAAGCATCATGGTGAACTTCATTCCAAAGGCTTCCACCAAATATCCCGTACATTTCTTGCAGATGGGTACCCTTTATTGTACTGAGTAAACTCAGTTGGGCCCACTAGGAATGTATGTAGTTTATCCACACCGTCCATCCATTTTTCTCACTCATTTTAGGGGTCAAGCCCAAAATTGAAGCATATCCAAAGCTCAAGTGGACCATACTACAAGAAACAGTGCAAACAATGATTTTCACCATTGAAACCTTCCTAGGGCCCATAGTGATGTTTATTTGTCATACAAACTGTTCATAACATCACAAAGACATGGATGAATGTTAAAACAAATGTCTACTTGATCCAAAATTTTTGTGGCTCCATGAAATTTTCAATGGTAGATGTTCAATTCACACTGTTTCCTGTGGTTTGGTCCACTTGAGCTTTTGATATGGTTCATTTTTTGGCTTAAGCCTTAAAACTCAGTAGAACAATCTTACACGGTAATATACGGTTGGGATTTTTCAATCCGTGTGATTTTTTATTATTTTTTATTTTTTTATTTTTTATTTTTATATTAGCCCATAAGTGAAACTATTAGGATCATCTGATGGTGCAGCAACACCGTAGCCATCCAAAGCGGGGCCCACCAACTCAAGTAATGCAGCGATCCATGCATGAATGGGAGGAAACAACTTTTTTATTTTTATTTTTCAGTCCCGTTGGAAGCATGATACAATGCTCAAGCCCTATGTTTGTGCAATTCAGTTCATATAAGTAGGGTCCATGATGTAGGCGTAGGGAGGGGGCTTCTTTCCCTCCAATCTCTGGGTGTGACCTTCCTATGCCCAAGAATTCCCAGTTGTCAAGTGATTAAGTGGTCCAGGCCTGAGGTGGGTTGGGTTAAGGTGAATGTGAACGGTCCTCTAGGGGAAACCCGGGGCAATCCAGGGAGGGGGTGTGTGTGTAGAGGAAGCAAAGGTGAGATCATCTTTGCCTTCTCGAAGGGATATGGCTTAGGAGCCAATATGAAGGCGGAGTCTCGTGCCCTCGTCGACGGTCTGTCTCATGCTGTGGCTTTTAGTTGCCCAAAAATTGAAATGGAAAGTGATTCTCAAGGGTGGTTAACCTTTTTAAGAGTGGCTCAGACCCCTGTGGAATCTGTGGTATTGGAAAGTGAGGTTTGATTATCTGAGCAACAGGGCGGAAGTTAAAATCTCCTTTTCGCCAGGAGAAGGGAACAACACTGCAGATGGCCTAGCGCGATGGGGCAGTGTTTCCCAGTCTTCCATTTTTTTTCAAAAATGCAGGCAAGCTTCCGTGGGAGATTAGAGGTAAGTTATTTTTGGATAGTGTGGGTCTGGGGAATGTAATAGAGAGTTAAGGTGCAGGTCTTTTGTTAAAAAAAAAAAAAAAAAAGAAAGAAAGAAGAAGAAAGAAAATTGCTAAAAAAAAAAAAAATATTAGATAGGCTTCCAGAGGTGTCCTTTTGTGCGTCTGGATTGTCCATAAGGTGGGCCTGTCCGGGTGTATAGTCTCTGTTTTCTCTTTTACTAAGATTGTCTAGGTATTAAAAAAAAAGAAAAGAAAAAAAAAGAGTAGGGTCCATGATGGTGGGGATGGCCCGCTAGTCCAGCTGGTAGACCCCCTCAAACCCACTAACCTCACCAGTGGGCGGGAGCGTTGTGTGTGCGTTGCATGACTAAAAAGAAAAGAAAAAAGTAGGGTCCATAATTCAGTTATCCAAACCAACTGATATGGTTGAGAGATCTCTTGGTTGAATCTTAACGGTTAACCTGTTTTCTTCCTTAGCTGTTTATTTCTTGGCCACCTATGGAATGGTTAAGGTCAATCTAATCCACTGATCATTTGGTGCAAGGGTCATCCACAGTGAGGAACATTATTTTAACTGTTTGGATAGATCATCATTTCAACAGTTTGGATTACTGAACAATGAACCCTAGCATTCTGATCAATGATTTTCAAAAATTCAAATGAGTGATGATCATCTGCAATTCAAACCCATCATGTGCTGATATCTCAAGTGTGCACCGCATGGCCTCATCAGGAAAAGGTTGTCCAATCTTCATGCAGACCACCTTGTACAGAAACCAAGGACGGTTTAGATCAGACCGACCAACACTTTCATCCCATGTACAAATGGAGCACCTCATAATCCTATTGGCCTGATCTAACCGGTGCACCTGACATCTTGCATGACACATACGCCCCATACACATTAGCATATATGATGAGGAGAAAATTCAATGGTAGGAATTTCCCTACCCACCTTTTTCCTTTAGTGCGGCCCACTTGAGTCTTGAATCCATCTCAATTTTTTGTCTCACATCCTAAAACGAGCTCACATAGAGGATGGACGGGTGGATTTCTTACAAACATCACGATGGGCCCCCACCTAGGTTCCCACACAGTAACTTCTTGCAAAAGGCTTCTGCCAAGAGAGAGAAATGAGGAGAGAGGTTCGCTCTCGCGCAGCATTAAAATCTGATCAACAAACCTAGAAAAATTTGTTAGACCCAACACCGGGTGTAGGAATGATCCCCATGATGTATGTGTTGTATCCACGCCGTCCGTTCATTTTGTGAGATCATTTTCGGGCATGATACCAAAAATAAGGCATCTCCTTGAGTCTTGGATCCCATTCATTTTTTGTTGCAACACCTAAAATGATCTCACAAAATGGTTGGATGGCATAGATTTCTCACAAACATCACGTTGGGCCCCTAGATTCCTAGCGCAGGAGATGCAGGCAATCTGCGTCCCCTTTGCTCGAGCCAGGAGCTCGCAAATTGGACAATTAAGAACATCCAATGGATTTAGGGTGCGTTTGGTAAAACTTAATTCCATAACTTATCATTGAAAAATCCTTAAGTGGTCTCTCTTTAATTTTTTAGATAACTATCAACAAAAGTATCCTTATTAACATTTAAAAATGACAAGATAACCCTTCTTCGTTTCTTTTCCCATCGGGAACATCTTCTCTTGCAATAACTTTGAAGTCACCAAATTCTATGGCCCCAAGGTATATATATATATATATATATATATATATATATATATATATATATATATATATATATATATATATATATATATATCGACAGATCATTTTAACCCATGAGCTCAAAAATGAGGCGGATCCAAACCTCAGGTGGACCACACCACTGAAAGCAGTGGGGACACTAACACCCACCATTGAAACCTTCCCAGGGCCACCATGATGTTTATTTGCCATCCTACCTGTTCATAAGGATGCACAGACTTGGATTAAGGGAAAACATAAATATTAGCTTGATCCAAAACTTTTGTGGCCACAGTATGTTTTCAATGGCAGACATTTTATCCTCACCGATTTCTATGGTGTAGTACAATTGAGCTCTCGATCCACCTTATTTTTATGCTCATTCTCTAAAATGATATGTCCAAATGGATGGAGGGTTTGGATATAACACATACGGCATAGTAGGGCCCACAAAACTTGGTGATGCCAACCCACAGAGGTTGGCCATGCGTTGCACACATTGCAATGAGGATTGCTTGCTAAAATCGGAAGCGGATTAGGTGAGACCTTGGACTCACCTAAGATGGTGCAGCCTTTAGGGTAGGGCCCACCTTTATATATATATATATATATATATATATATATATATATATATATATATATATATATATATATAATGTATCCATGCCCTCCATCTGTTTTTCCATATCATTTTAGGACATTATCCAAAAAATGAAGCATATCTAATTATTAGGTAGACCATACCTTATGAAATAGTGGTGATTGAACGCACTATCATTAAAACTTCTTCAGGCATTCATCATGGTGAGGCCCGTAGAACTTTGGATCTATCTCATTTTCGAGTCCATTACCTAAAATAATATTGCAAAATGAATAAACGGTGTGGATAAAACGCATTCATCATGGTGGGGCCCATAGAACTTGGTGACATCAACACACCACCGTGGTCGGTGGTGTGTGACACACCGTGCAATCTGCTTCCATTGGTAACTACCTCCACCACCTCCACCGGGGAGTAAGACTTGGCTACTACCCTAGAGCTAGCGATTTAGGTGTGACCCTGATAGTAGGGCCCACGATGTGTGCATTGTATATCCACACTATCCATCTATCTTTTCATATTATTTTAGGGTTGGTCCCAAAAATAAGTATATGCAAATTACATGTGGACCACTCCAGATCATGAAAGTTTTGAATCAATATGATATTTGTTTTTTGTTTTTTTTTTTTTTCATCCACGTCTTTGAAACCTTGTCAACAAGTTGGATGGTCAACAAACATTAGGGTGAACCTTAGGAAGTTTTTAATGGCGGGTATTCAATGACCATTATTTGATGTGGTGTGGTCCGTCCACCTAAAATTTGCATTTGCTTCATTTTTGGGGCCTTGCCCAAAATAAATGAATTATGTGGATATACAATTTAATCTTTCTTTTAATTTGATTTTATGCATGGATATACAATTGAAACTATTTTATTTGTTGAATGATGCATGCTAAATATTTGATGGTGTGCTCACTTATCATATTAAAAAAATTATACATGTGTGGCCTACTTATTCGAGAAGACATGAATATTTGTTTGGAGTCAAAATATTTTTTTATCCAAGGTCATTGATCCAAAAGCATACTCTAGGTAGGACCATATAGGTGAATGCCCCAATATCGTGCTGGTATGACACCTTATGGTCCACCAATTGAAATGTTATGATTATTCTATCAAGAAGAGTATGGCACATGATCCATCAATTGAAGAATGATGCTTGAGAGAAGTATGTGAATGGGACATATGTGTACTAAATTTGGTGGCATGCCAATAACATATCACGTCTCATATTCTACAAAAAAAGGAGATTGAGACAATAGGGGCAAGTATGACAAATTTTCAATTTTTAGACATTTATGATTTATTTTCACCAAACACACTTTTGTAGAAAAAGTGCTTATTTTCATATATTAGAACTTGTTTTAGACAAATTATGAAACAGATTTTTTAGTACTTATAAGTACTTAAATTTAGCACTTTAAGTTATTAGTACTTATATTAATTTTCAGACTTAATTTTTCAATTTACCATCACCAACGATGATGCATGAGATTACAGAAACAGCATGTATGAATGAGAATGCTCTCTTGGAAAAGGAATCTCTTTCTGATTCCCACTCGATCAAGGATTCGAAATTGCACCATGTATTCTTAGTGGGAACTCCCCTTACAATCAATATGGGATTACATGCACCATCCATTCCTAGAATGGGACCCATGGAAACCCAGGAATGGCCAATCTAATGGCCGGTGTGGTCCTTGTGGATGCACCCTCCCCACTTTGTTCGCAGCCCAATCAGTATACGATGGTTTTATTTTGATGCACTTGTTCTAATACCATGTCAAACAATCACTTGCTTTAAAAGCATCAGCGGCGTATATCAAAGTACTTTAACATACTTGACTCGCCAACTCAGTTGTCTTAATGCAACTTTCTGCTCTTTGCATGTACACCCAACCCAGTTTGACATAAAGGTTTTGTTTTGTTTTTTTTTTTTTTTTTTGTGGGTTTTTTTTCAACTATACCTGTTTGAATCAGACAAAAAATAAGGAAAAAAAATAAAAATAAAATTAAAAAACCTCAGGAATTTTTATTCTTAGAAACGTAAAATTGGAAATAACAATCATTAACCTTTTCCACATTCAAATTCTTACAAGGTAGGTGAAATATGTAAGAGGAATATGAGATTCCCACTTGTTATCCAAAGAAGAATTCAGAAAATAAAATCTGTTAAATTTATATTTTAATAGAGCTCTGGGAATTCCCACTGGTTATCCAAACAAGGCCTCGGAAAATAAAATCTATTAAATTCATATTTTAATAGAGCTCTGGAAATTCCCTCTTGTTATCCAAAATAGACATCCAAAAATAAAATATATCAAATTCATATTTTAATAGAGCTCTGGGAATTCATCCAAATCTATTAAATTCATATTTTAATAGAGCTTTGGGAATCCATCATCGGATGTTAGCCCTGTTTGGGACTAAGACCTCGGAAAATAAAATCTATTAAATTCAAATTCTAATAGAGCTATGGGAATTCATCATTGGATATTAGGGCCTGTTTGGGACTAAAGGAAATGAGAACATAAAATATTCGATAAATCCATAAACCGGTCAATTCATGAATTTTCATTGAATTTTGATTTGGCAAATTATAAAGTACACTCATAGAACTAAGAACTGATATATAAAGAGATTGCATAAAGGACTCCTAAAAATAAAAACCACATTTTTTATATTGTATGAAGATCCACAAGTATCCATTTTGCTCCCTACATCTTATATGTTTATGCAAACTATAGAGACCACCAACACCTTTGGGACAGTGGTAGACTGAGTGAAGATAACCTCCTCTCAACCGCTATGTGTGTAGTAATTCAACATCTATTTATATATATATATATATATATATATATATATATATATATATATATATATATATATATATATATATATATATAGAGAGAGAGAGAGAGAGAGAGAGAGAGAGAGAGAGAGAGAGGAATGCTCACCTGCGCACTTCTCGTGAGAGACTCATGAGCACTTTTTCATGGCTCATCGGACGTGATGTAAGCCCAAAATCTGAGCCGTCCATGTGATGCATCACCCCAAAAAACCCATAGGGCCGATCTTTCAACTTGTTCCAGAACTTTGGTGGGCCATGAAAGAAGGAAACAGTTTCCTCCCTTGATTTGCCTCTTGCTTTCTGCTGTGGCCCACCAGAGTTTTGGATCAGGTTGAAAGATGGGCCATAGGGATTTTTTGGGGTGCTGCATCACATGGACGGCTCGGATTTTGGGCTCACATCACGTGCGATGAGCCATGAAAAAGTGCTCATGAGTCTCTCTCAAGGTGAGCATTCACCACCCTTCTACATAACAATATCTCACAGTACAAGGAAAAGAGAAATTGCATATCTAAGACAAACAGGCTGCACTGCTGGAAGCTAAATGGAATTGAGATCTGAAACTGTTATAGAACTCCAAACAAAATAGAATTGTCATAATACAAATTTTCTATATGTATGAAAATCTACAACACATCTTGTATGAAAATATACAATCCATCTCTCCATCATCTCTAATATCTACATTTCTGTGGCCTATTATTATTTCCATCAGATATTCACATCAAAGAATCCAGTCCAAACTCTTCCTTACACAGCCACCTTCAGAAAAGAAAGAACGGAAGCAAAGAAAGCTCAAACCCATGAGATCCAAATCACCTGTGACCACAGATTCGATCGGTCCTCAATCCTCCATTGATTCTACTCAAGATCTTAAGTAGGATATCCCACTGAAAATTCACAATCTCTATTGATGCTCCTCAAGATAAAGAAGCACATCCCCACTAAAAATTCACCTCTAATGATGCCCCTCACCATAAAGAAGCACATACCACTCAAAATTCAGAAACCTCTATTGATACTCTTCAAGTAAAGAAGCATATCCAACTCAAAACTTGCAACATGTTCCATTCCTTCCTCACTGTTGAGTCCTCCAAAGTCCAGTTCAAAAGGTCCGAAGTGGAGCATTTCCTGATCTGACAAGAGCCCATAATCTGCAACATCCCCTCGGCTCTTCACCGGCCTGCAGAAATCGAGGTATATGTGATCGAGGCCCATGGGAGTCTGCTCCATGTGAGGCAAGCTCCTCAAGAGATTCGCATTCCGGTAGAATGCCGTCTCATCAGATGGATGCCCACATTGTGGCTTCTGCTCATCTGTGAGACCCAAGCAACCTGGACCAGCATTGCAGTTGGGATCCCACCATGGGACACAGCTGTTGTCCTTCATACTGCCTGGATCACTATCTAGAAAGCGCATGAGCTTGTCATCATCGAACAATTTCTCTCCAAAACCTTGCAGTTCCACTTCATCCAAAGGCTCATCTTGGGCCACCTTTGACTTGACCACAGCCAACGGGGCTTTGGCAGCCATTGATCTTCTGTCACTTTCCAACATGGACCCGGATTTTCCATCACTCTCCAAATTGGCCACACATTCATTACCCGGAACACCAGCTTCTAGCTCCTTGCTACCCTCTGAATGATGACATGGTGTGGTAGGCTCCGAATTCGACGTTGGCAAATCCTTCAAGTTGCTATATTGAGGTAGGTTGAGTCGGGCACAAGAGCTGTACATAGCGCTGGCAGCCTCGTCGTATGCACGGGCAGCCTGTCTGGCAGTTGCAAATGTGCCAAGCCAGAGACGGCTGCCTCGGCTTGGTTCTCGAATCTCAGCAACCCACTTGCCCCACGTCCGTTGTCGAACACCTCTGTAGTTGCAGTGGTAGTTCTCAGGGCCTCCCTTCCCTCTCATGCAGCCCTTCTTGGAGCCCATGGGAGGCACCCGCCGGACACTCTTGCCATCACTGGAGTCGAGATGGCTGTTAAGCTTTTTCCACTTTGTGAGCGTTTCCTCTACAGAATTGCATCCATTGCGTCTACTGTTCCGCGATTTCCTCTTCCTGGGAAGATTAGGAACACAAACAGTTCAGTACATCAGACACACTAAGATATTCTAATGCAGACAAGCTCAGAATCCAACAAGTAAGCTGATAACTAGAAGCCAATCAAGACTGAAAACACAGTAGGAAATTAAATCGTCAGAAGCCGAGCAAATAAAATGAAAAAAAATAAAAAATGAAGGGATTGGAAAATGGTTCACTGGAGCTCAGTGTGAAAATGCCCTTTTATTAATCACTCTGCTCTAATACTAATTTGAGTAGGACATTAGACCAACTCACTAAAAGCTCTAAAGCTGACGGGGGAGGCACAGAATATCGTTTTATCTCATAGCCTAGGCTAGGCTAGGCTCCGGTCAAGCCCTCTATGGTGCAGCCGCTTTGCACAGTCTGCCCCACCCCGAATGTGATCCTGCTTCGCATAGGCCGCCCCACTCAAGCCCGGTGTAAAAATGCCCCCGCATTATGGGCCGGGCCTGGAGGTGCCCAAAGATCGCGGCTATGAAATAGCCCACAGGGAGCCCAAAAATCAGGCCTTTCCAAAACAGGCCACAGGGAACAATAGGAGATGACCACCATGAACCTTGATGGGCGACAAGGATATTCACACACGATCCCACCAATCTCAAGACGATCTCAATGGCGCGTCTTTATGCTTATTGCTATGGTGTGGTCCATTTGAGTTTTGGATATGCCTGATTATTGGGCTCACATCATGGATTTCGAACAGATTCACAGGCCACACACTGCAGTGCTTTTCGTTGCACACCCTCCTGGCAGAGGATTCTGGCTCACATAAATGTTTCAAATAACAAGGGCGAATCACACTTGGTGGAAAGATATAACAAGACTCTTTAGAGGATTCAAACCATACCAACACAAAACCCATCATCCTCTTCCTTTCTTTTTTTTTTTTTTTTTTCTTTTTTGGGTTAGTATACACCCACCCCCTTGGTAGTCACAAGGCAATGTTAGCCGCCCCTACTATGGGAATCGATGCCATGACCTCAGTTTTGAGAAGAGGCTATCTTCACTTGGTCTACTACTTGGTCTAGCACTTGAACTATGGATCCGGGTGTTACCCATCATCTAAAAGCTCAATCCAACCACTTACGAGTTAGAACTTAGAGCCCAACCTCACTCACCGAGTTGTCAGGTTGAATTAGCCTACACATGCAGGTCCGGTCTTCTACTGTTCAACCTGAAACCCAACTAGGGGTGATAACATATATACCGGGATGTCTGTGCTAACCCCACGCATTCACGCCAATATTTGTTATAACCATAGTCATACCCACGTCAGGCCTAAAATCGAGCACCCTAGGTGCCCATAAGGTAATGTTTAACCGCTATGATTTTAAATTTCAAAAAAAGAAAAACTAATAATAATAATCTAACCATCAACCTAAAATATAAAACCTTATTGTGGGTATTAGAAACACTATGATTATTTATTTAAAAATATTAAAAAATTGCATGCTAACATTAGATTTAACTCGGTTACCACCCATTCTTTTTTAACACTAAAATCGAGAAATTTGAGCCCGGCATGATGTATGTGGCTTATCTACACCACCCATTCGTTATGCCAGCTGAATTTAGGGTATGTGCCAAAAAATGAGCCAGATCCAAAGCTCAAGTGGACCACATCACAGGAAACAGTGGGAATCAAATGCCAACCGTTAAAAATTGATCAAGCTGATACTTGTGTTTTTCCCTTATTCATGTCTGTGTGACCCTATGAACCAGTTAGATGACAAATAAACCTTAATATGGGCCCAATAAAGGAAACAACTTTCAATGGTGGACGAATTAAGACCATCATTTCCTTTTGTGTGGGCCATTGCCCCAAAATACTTTGATAAAACAGATGGACGGCACCGATAGGCTTCGGAGGTGGAATTACTCACCCATTTTCAAACCATAAGAAAAAGGAATAATTACTTATCTACTGAGACTTACATGGATGGAATATGGAAAATCAAACAGGCAATAAAAGCAATGTACCTTATTAACATATTTCATACACATTACCAAGTATATCTCATATATATCATAAATTGGTTGGGTTCAGCCCGTATTGGGTACGGGTCACTAGCCCAGCTCAGCTCACTCTCCGGCCAGGCTCGGACAACTGACGGGCCTAACTGGCTCATAGCCGCTGCCTGATTACCACTGATCCGAACTCAGCTCTGAGCTGGATTCGGTCATCTAACCCGAACATGAAATCGGTATACTACAAAAAAAATTAAAAAAAAAATCCAATCCGCGCATCAGGTGGGCTACACCCTTAAAATCAACATACAGGTGTGGCCCATCTAGTTAGCGAAAAACCCAAAATGCCAAAAATCCAATTCAAATAAAACTCAAATGAGAGTAGAAAAGATCTCATACCTTTCAATCTGCGACATGAAATGTTTTCTCTTTTGCTGCGGTTTTTTGTTTTTTTTTTTTATCGAGACTCAGAGCGAAGGTAGAGATTACTCTGGTGATCAGAAGTGAAGCCTCTTAACATGAGGATCGCTCGAGCATTTATAGTGCGCTCGAAATATTTTGGATGCGGGTTGGCTGCCAGTGTCAAAGCTCTGTGGGTCCCACCATAATGTATTTATTTTATCCACGTTGTATGCCCAAACGTACCACACCATAAGAAAGAGTAGGGATTGAACATTCACCGTAGGAAACTTTTTGGGCCACAGAAGTTTTGGATCAAGCTGATATTTGTGTTTTCCATTCATCCAGCTCTTTTTAATCTTATGAATAGGTTGGATGACAAATAAACATCACTTTTAGCCCTAAGAAGGTTTCAACAGTGGAAATTATTTTCCTCACTGTTTCCTGTGGTGTGGTCACTTAAGATTTATATATGTATTATTTTTTGTAAAATGCTTTAAAAATGAGCTTTAAAAATGGATGGATAGAGTGGATAAAACAAATACATCATGTGTTATTACAGATGTTTGATCAGCGCTTGCTGGCGGGTCTTTGCGTCACCAGCCAAACCCGCGTCCAGATATTTTACGGGGCAGGGATATTTAATTTAATATATGTCGTGGCACTTTTAGTAGCGTGTGGTGTCATGTCGACAGCTATTCGGGGTCGGAATAGGTACTACCCCTGCTAGGAAAGCTGAGGAGAAAGACACGGTGCATGGCACCTCATCAGAGAGCAGTGGGCCGCACCAATGCAATGGGGCTGTCAGCACACCACTTTCACATTGGTGCAGGCCCGACCAGTTCTCTACCAATGTTGAGGTGCCAGGGTTAGTACCTAATCCAAGCCCTTATTAGTTTTCACTCCTGGAAGTTGAAGGTTCAGGGCACCACTAGTTTCACTCACGCTGCCTCCCAGTTGGGAGCAGATTGAGGGAGATCCGGAACTCACCGAATACGGAGTGGGCCTTACCATGGGGCGTACCTTGATGTATATATGCAGAATCTAAACTGTTTATCCATTTTCTCAGATAAGTTTACCTAGTAAAAAAAAAAAAAAAAAGAAGATTTAAATCTCAAATGGACCATACTCTAGGAAAGAGTGGTGATTGAATGCCCAACCATTAAAAACTTCTTAAGGCTCACCTTATTGCTTCAGTAGTGTTTATTTTTCATCCAATCTGTTGCTAAAGTCACATGAGCCGGGATGAAGGTAAAAAACAAATATCTGCTTGATCCAAAACTTTTTTGGTATGGCCCATCTCATTATTGGATATGCTTTATTTTTGGGATAACATTCTAAAATGATATGAAAAAATGGATGGACGGCATGGATACTGAATATGTACATCTAGGTGGGCTTCATGATAAGGGCAGCACCTTATTGGGTGAGTCGGGTCCCATCCAATCTGCTCTCCTCGCAGGTCGCAGCTGAAGCTATCGTTTTCTTAGCGACGACGTTTTGTGTGGCAGGGAGACACGGATTGCTTGGGAAAGCCTTACTTTGGCATGAACTTCCTATGGTGAGAAGCTAGTTGGGGCCCATTGTTATGTTTGTGAGAAATCCACTCAGTCCAACCTTTTTTCTAGATGATACTAGGAGACGGGCTCAAAAATTACATAAATCCAAAAATCAAGTGGGCCACATGACAGAAGATCGAACATCCACCATTGAAACGTGCGTAGGGCCACAAAAGTTTTGGACTACGCTAATTTTTGTGTTTTCGGTTCATTCCAGTAGGAATGACTTTATGAACAGTATGGAAGATATATAAGCATAACTGTGGACTCTAAGAAAGTTTGAATGATAGGTATTTACCTACACACGTTTTCTCACCCATTTCAGTTTTGCGTTTGCCTCAACCATGATTTTGGATTTGCCTCATTTTTAATCTCATTTTCTACCATGATCTTGTAAAACTATGATGCGAAATTCTATCCTAGTTTTATGTTCCTTTGTATGCCTTTTTTTTTCCAATTTATTAATAAATAAAGTATAAATAGGTAATTATTATTTAACTCTGTATTTGCATTGGACAGCCGCCTTTTGATGTTGACATGTGGTTTATTTTTTAATTAAATTAGTTAATAAAGTCTAAGTAGATAGTTTATTTTTCAATTTACCTAGTAAATAATAAAGTGTAGATAGGTAATTATTATTTACCGTTGTATTTACATTCGGCAGCCGCCTCTTGATGTTGATTCCACGGAATCACGGTGACAAAAAGCTCGTTGGGAAAGCTTTTGCGTTTGAGGGAGGAAATGAGATTCTTTTTTATTGAAATCTGTGGGGCCCACTATTATTATGTATGTGTTTGATCCACAACGTCCATCCATTTTTCCCACTCATTTTAGTCCATGAGCCCAAAAAATGAAGTAGATCCAGAGCTCAAGTGGACCACACCACAGGAAACAGTGGAAATTGAACGTTTGCCTTTTTTTTTTTTTTTTTTTTTTTTGAGTTAGTACACACACCCCATTGTTAGTACACCCACCCGCTTTTAGTCACACAGCAATGTTAGCCACCCCCACTTTGAAAAGAGGCTATCTTCACTCGGTCTACCACTTGAGCTATGGACGGAGTATATGTTTGGCGGTCAATTCTTCTTTAGAGCCACAAAAGTTTTGGATCAAGCTGATATTTGTGTTTTCTCTTCATCTATATCCGTGTGAGTCATGAATAAGTTGGATGACAAGTACACATCCCTGTGAGCCCTACATTTATTTGAACTTTCAATGGCAAATGTTCAATTCCTCCTCTTTCATGTGGTGTGGTTCACTTGAGCTTTGGATATGCCTTATTCTTTTGCTCATACCCTAGAATTAGCACGTACAACAAATGGATGGCATGGATCAAATACATGCATAATGGTGGCCCCACAATTTTTACCCTCATAATTTCAGTCCGATTTCAACCGTTTTATGCCCAAATGCCCGTCATTTTCATTTTGGGGTAGCGGATTAGGTGCGGGCCCCTTATCATGGTGGGCCACATTGATTTATATATTCTATATTCATGCCATTCTTCATTTTTCTAGAGCATTTTAAGACAGAGCAAAAAGAAGCTGATTGAATTCTTATGTGGACCATATCATAGAAAACAGTAGTGATTGACCATTAATAGGCTGCACAATTTTAGGATTAATTTGATATATATATATATATAACGGGTTGGATGGCAAATAAACATGATTAAAACAACACGGTCGGCCTTTATAAGTTTTTAATGTTGGGACGTTAATCACCACTTTTTTTCTATAGCAGGGACCACTTGAGATTTGGATTTTTTTCATTTTCGGGATCATGCCCTAAAATTGTATGGAAAAACAGGTGGGCGGCATGGATATAGAATACATACATCAAGATGGGTCCCACAGTAAGGGTTGCATAATGTTATGTGAGGCCGGGGCTAAGCGAATAGGCTTGCCTTTTGGTAATGATCTCATGCAGCAGGTTGCATGGTAGCTTGTCATGCAGCAGCATGCTTGCCTCACGCAGATTGGGTGGATCCTGGTCAGTGATCATGACTATTGGGCCCACTGTGTGATATATGTAAAATCCATGCCATCCATGTGTTTTGCAGCTCATTTCAGGGGACAAGGGGACCACAGCATACGAAACAGCGGTCATGGAACGTCCACCGTTAAAAATTTCACAGGCCACAAAAGTGTTGGATCAAGTTAATACTTATATTTTCCCTTTATCTGAGTTTGTGTGAACTTCTTAACAGGTTGGATGGAAAATAAACATTACGAGATGGCCATAGAAAGTTTTCAATGGTGGGCATTCACTCACAATTTTTTCATGTGGTAGAGTCCACTATAGATTTGGATAGGACGGCATGGATATAAAACGCATATATTATAGTGGGCCCTACAATTATATAGATCCACCAATGTTAATGGTTCTTGTCCACTGATTATATATATATATATATATATATATATATATATATATATATATATATATATATATATATATATATATATGCCTCCTATGCAGGCATCCACAACTTCAAGGTGACTAGATCACAAATACTCTCATCAAGAATACAAATTTTATGGTGGGGGATTCCCAATTGGTCCCTCATATATGGAAGAAGGCCCACAGGCCCAAGCATAAGCCCTTGGCTCGGTCACTAAGCTGATGAGGAATATGGATGAATAGATAGGTTGATGAGCCCTCCGAGCCAAGGGGTACCTACTGTCCAGCTTTCTACTGCAGTCTTATTAACATCTGCAAAAGGCAAAGCTACAGCAAAGTCCATGTCTTCGGTTCTCTATCAAGTAAAGGGTTGGACAGTTATCTACAAGTACTCAATAAATGTAGAGCTTGAACTCATCCTCTGAGAAAGATCTACATTCTGGATAAGAAATCGAAAGGGAAGGAGCTTGGGCGACAGGCTTTACATCCTAAGTAGATCGGGACGACCACCACCAGAGAGGCGGCGCGGCAAGTTCGGGGTAGATCCGCCAAACACGGACTAGATAATGTTCCGGTTCTATCTCGACTATAGATCTCTCCTACAGTTACGGGACGAGACTCCCGTCTATTTACGACTCTCCTAACGTATTCATGAATGACTCTTAACGTCTAGAGCATTCTCCATGTCCTATAAATAGGGCTCTACTCTACATTACAAGATACACAATTCCTCATTTACACAACCCCTACGTTTGAGTTTGAGTTCGATCGGCCTTACTTAGGCATCGAAGAGTCTACATGTAACACCCCGTACTTTTCTGTACTCGGGTGTTACCATGAGAATTCAAAGTATATGTGTATGTGTAATGCGCTTCCGTGACTCTTTCGTCAATGTGTACGCGACTCCTGATGCCTCGAACTGGCAGTGCGTAGTTCGCACCCAAATGATCGAAGTCCTGAGATCCCGAAACCTCTGTCATATTGACCGCGTCGTCCTTGCGATCGCAATGGCAAAAACAGTGCATCGATCAGATACCCGAGCGCAAAGATATGGACATTTAATCAAAACACCCAAAAAATGTGGTTGTGCACACTCGTGTGGGGCCACCCAATGTGGGGCCCACTACACGGTCTCCTAGGCAATTATCTCCCTCTCCTTGACATGATTGTAATAATTAATAATAATAATAATAATAATAATAATAAAAAGTAATAACATATGATAATGATGAAAAGAAATAAATTAATAAAATAAATAATAATAAAAAAAAGGAGGGGTAATGATGACTAGCATCTCAACCCATGCCTCACCCCATTCCTCTCCCATGCCCCCACGTCCTCCACCATCCCTTCATTTTAAAAAATAAAATAAATAATAATAATAAAAAATAAGAAATGAAAGATTATAAGAGAGATGTTTGGGAGGGGGAAACGTCCACCCTCTCTCCCCCTTCACTTCCTCCATCCTTCTACTCCATCCATGCCTTCCACATTCATGTGAGGGTGCTTGTATCAAAGATCTGAGTGGGCCATCTTCGATCTCGGCCCTTGATCAAGGAAATCAAGGTGAGTACACCCTCTTCACTCAACATTTTATATTTTTTTTTTTTATGTTGAATTTGCTTAGATGATGATTGTGATGGTGATGATGAGGTGGGCCACCCCGATGTACATGCATGAAATCCTAACCCTACAAAAGGGTTACACCTTTAGATGGAGGGATGATATAAAATCAGCTTGATCCAAACTATATGTGGGACCCACTGATTATGGGCCCCACCATAATGTTTAATAGCCATCCAAGCCGTCCAACCCTTTGGCCATACCATTTTGGGTTGGGGATCCAAGGATGAAGTTGATCGGAATTTTAGGTGGACCCCACTGAGGGAACGATCGTCCACCATTGAGAACTTCCTTGGCCCGCCTTGATGTTTCTAAGCTGAATCACCTACCCAATATAGGGCTCTATGGGTTCCTCATGAGCTGGGGAACCTAATGAATGGCATTGATCTTCCCTAAGTGGGCCCCCACTTAATATGAACAAAGAAGAAAACAAAAAGAAAACAAAGAAAAGAAAGGAGGAAACCGTCCAGACACTGGACGTTCTCAGCGTCAGGGACGCTGGAACCGTCCAGCGTCAGCGTGGCTCAATGGGGTCCCCACTCGTGGGACCCACCTTGGTGATTATGCTGGATCCACACCGTCCATTTGTTTTCCCAGATCATTTTAGGGCCAAGGCCCAAATATGAAGCCGATCCAAATCTTAAGCGGACCGCACCACAGGAAACAGTGGAGAACATGATGTCCACTGTCAAAACTTCATCGGTCCACCTTGCTGTTTGTAGACCTATTCACATACCCAATATTGAGCTCGTTGGGTCCCCGATGAGTTGGAGAACCTGATGGATGGAGTGGATCGACTATGTATTAGACCCACTTATATTAAAAGGAAGAGAAAAGAGATAGGAAAAGAATAAAAGAAAAAGAAGGAAAGAAAGGAGAGAGGAAGCTCCAGCGTGCTTCAACGTAAAGTTGTTTTTTTGGGCTTGAAAATGGCCCCACGTGTGGGAACCACTATGTTATATCCACGCCGTCCATCTGTCTCTCCATATCATTTTAGGCAAGGGGCCGAAAAATGAAGAAGATCCAGATCTCAAGTGGGCCGTGCCGGAAGAAACAATACAGACCGTTGAAACCTTTCCAAGGCCCACTATCATGTTTCTTAATAACAAAACATACCCAAATCAGGGCTTGTTAGGCCCACACTAATCTGGACCATCAGATGGACGAATTGGATTTCCCATGTGGACACCACCGTGTAAGGGAAAACAAAAAAAAAAGAAGAAAGAAAAGAAAAGGAAAAAAAAAAAGGGTAACTGGACAGTCAGCGTCCAGAGGACGCTGCTGCCCAGCTACGTGTGGGCGGAAGCCCCTTTGAGCGGGCCCCACTCCGGGACCCATTATGATCTATCGGTTTTATCTAAACCGTTCATCTGCTTTGCCAGATCATTTTAGGACATGGGCCCAAGTATGAGGCATATCCAAGTCTTAGGTGGGCCACACCACAGAAAACAGTGGGGATAGTGATGTCCACCATTGAAACATTCATAGGGCCCAGCTTATAGGGTCCACCTTGATGTATATAGTTTATCTACGTGGTTCACCTATTTTGGCACCTCATTGTAGGGCTAATAGTTCTTGATAATGTGGCCCAACTAGATGGGACCCACCTCTAATCTATGTTTCATGCACATTCCCATTTTTATTTCGAAAATCTACGTTGGATTTTAGTGTTTTAGGCCATGTTTGGCTGTCCTTGGTGGGCCCCACGTGGGAGCAATGTAGAAACCACTATTTGGACCTTGAATACTGTATGTGTGACTACAACAATGACATTTTACCTGGGCCAAAGCGGCCCCCACATGATCAGAAATTAAATTCCAAAATGGGGTCGGGCAAAGTTGTGCAGGAATTTCTGTGCAGAAATTCCAAGTGCTCATGTTTGGCCCCGCACCAAAAAATATTTATACATATTCAGCAGGCCCTACCTTATGGGTTTTAGAGACCATGCATGGGTCTACCAGGGGGACTTGACAACACGCCAAAAGGTGGTCCCATTTGATGGCGGTATGTGCTCAAAGTTGGGCCAAAATCATTTCTGCACTACCATTTCTGCACAACTCCAAGTACCCATGTTTGGGCCTTTGTTAAAAATTGCACACATGCAAACAAAGAGATCTGTTTTATGAATTTTATAGACCATACATTGGTCTATGTAGTGGTCATTTTATTTCTCTAGAAGATGACCCCTTGTGATCACAAATTGGACCCAAACTTGGCCAAAAACTATTTATGCATGTAAAGTCGGTTTAATTAAAAATCTACGTGGAGTCATATCTATGGAATCCACCACCTTCCTAAAGTATTAAATAAGTCATTTAAACCCTAAAACTTGAATTTAGAGCCACCACCATAGGGTTGATCTTAACCGTATAAATTATGGATATGACAATCTAACCGCATAAATGGTCTAAAATATGGTAGGGTCAAATTCTAGCGAGCGTTGTACATGTTTCAAGCAACTTTAGAAGACGCTTCGATTCTTAAGGTGATGATTCCTCCCCTTGAGCTTTCCACCTTCATGTTAATTAAGTAATAGTTTTACTCATATATGACTGAAAATGTTACTCTGTCTCATGATTACCTCTACTGTTTTATTTTGCCATAAATCATATGTTTAACCTTACTATACGTGAATTTCTTTATAACTGTGAATTATTTACGAATTTTGGAATTGTCATTTTTATTCTTCATGTTTGGAATATGAAAGTGGAATATGAATTTGAATGGTTGCGATCACCTATATTTGATGGGACCTTAAACTGGTGGCCTTTGGAAGCGATTTATTGGAAAGATTCCTGATGGTGTCCTTGGATGGAAGTGTTGGGCTAAATGTTAAATGAGATGAGATTTTGATCATGCCCCCAGCTGAACTAGTAAGGAAATAATTTTTGATGGCGTCCTTATATGGACTTGTTGGGTTGAATGTCTTATTGAGATGAGTGGTTGGGATTCCCGATGGACTTGATGGACTAATGGTCCTGTGAGATAAGTTATTGATTATGTCCCTAGTTGGACTCGTGTGGAAATATTTTGGAGAATTATTGTGATGAAAGGCCACTAGTTGTAAGGGAATGTCATAATTGGTTTGGTTGTAAAATGGAATAATAATGGTTGGTTTAATCATGCATATCATGGCACAGACGGGACGTGTGGTGACGAGCCATATTACCGTCGGGTGGTCAGGTTGCTGAGAGCACGTACCCTCGAGGTATTTTCGCTGGCTCTAGACCACCATAGAGTGTGTCATTCACTGAGAGCACGTACCTTTGGTATTTTCGCTGGTTATGACCACTCGTGATATTGTGGGGCTGATGTGTGTCCTTAGTGACTTCCAGACCACTGGGTGAGGCCGATGTGTGTCCTTAGTGACTTCCGGATCACTAATTAGTGGATTTGCATTGTGGGGCTGATGTGTGTCCTTAGGGACTTCCAGACCACATTTTCCAGCTGGATGTGCATCCCCAGGCTGAGGGACATGTGCATGCATTCATGCATTTAAGGAAGATTGCATTATGGATGTTTTGTACATTTTTTTATTATTATTCTTGATTAATGTGTTAGTGTGTAATCTTGAGGGGACCTCACACTGAGCTGGCCACTCATGCTGTTATATTTCAACTGTATAGTTGGTGCAGGTAATTTGAATAATGTACAGGTTATACTGGAATGGAGCAGGATGCTCAGGTTATGCTGATGTCATGGATCGAAGATCCGTGTTTCATGGTTGCTGCTTTAAATTTTGTATATAATTGTAATTGTTTATTAGTGTATTCTGAATTAAATTTGAGATATTCGGTTTGTATAAGCCTTATAGGCAACACTCTGCAATATTTGTTGTATCTTTCCTATATGCATGGTTTGTTTTCTTCCGCGGTGAATACCCTTCTTGGAATGACAGTTGAAAATGGACTGAAATGTGGGTTTCTTCATAGGCTAACGCCCGGGTTTTGATACACGAGTCTAGAACTCGGGTCGAGAAAAATTCGGGGCGTTACACTACAGTCAGCCACCAGCACTTCCCTATTGCCTACTACCATTCTCTCTTGCAAGGCCAACAATCTACATCGTAACACAAGCTTGTTTCATCTTAAGAAGATGAGGGTGGAAGAGATCACAAGGCCGACCTTGTCCAACCTTATCTGTTGGCCAAATCCAAATGACAACAAATTTTATGAAAATATATTCATTGATTAGGTTGTCCACTTATGTTGCACCGACGAACATGGATTGTCACTGCCAATAGTGAGATGGCTACTAATAACGTACCTCTCAGCTTCGGACCATGCTACATAAGCAATAGTGATTTAACACCAACAATTAAAAACTTCCTATGGACCACTACAATGTTTATTTTGGATCAGGCTAATTTTTGTCTTCACTTCATGATCCTAGTAGGAATGACTTTATGAACAACATGGATGGTATATAAACATAATGGTGGACCCTAGGGAGGTTTCAATGGTAGGAATTTACCTACGCATATTTTTCTTCGGTCCTGCCCACTTGAGTTTTGGATTTGCATAATTTTTTAGCTCATATCTTATCATGATCTTGCAAAACTAATGCATGTGATGGATTTCCCACAAACATCCCAGTGAGCCCCACTTAGCTTCCCATCGGGCAAAAGGAATCAGGTGGGTTACAAAGATTTGTCCTTTTTAATTTCCACTGTCAGTATGCTTAAATTTTCAGTCCTTTCCATTCTCTGGGAGCCAATTAAGTACTGCCCCAGCCTCACCTAAGACCATGCGGCCCTTATCTTTGTGGGGCCATGTTGATGTATATATATTATATTCATGGTGTCCATCTATTTTTCTAGATCATTTTAGGGCATGGGTCCAAAAACAAAGCAGATTCAATTCTCAGGTGGACCATACCATAGGAAACAGTGGTGATTGACCATTAATGGGCCACACAAGCTTTGGATCAATCTGATAATTGTTTTTTCCTTTATCCAGGTTGACCTTATCAATAGGTTGGATGAAAAATAAATATTATGAAAACATTACGATGGCACCTTATAAATTTTTAATGATAGGATGTTAATCACCACAGTTTCCTATAGTACGGTCCATTTGAGATTTGGATCTTTTCATTTTTGGGATCATGCCCTAAAATTATATTGAGAAATGGTGGACGGCATGGATATAGAATACATACATCAAGGTGGGTACCACGGTAAGGGCTGCACTGGGTTGTGTGAAATCAGGGTTGCACCTAATCTGCTTCCCTCCTAGGAATGATCTCTTGTAGCAGGTTGCATTGTAACTTGCCATGCAGCATCATTTTTGCCTCACGCGGATTGGGTGGATATGGGTCAGTGATCATATCTGTCAGGGCCACCATATTGTGGTATATGTGTTTTATATCCATCCTATCCATAGGTTTTCCAGTTCATTTTAGGGCACAAGGTGAACAATAGCATATGAAACAATGGTTACACAAAAGTGTTGGATCAAGCTGATATTTGTGTTTTCCCTTTTTCTGAGTCTGTGTTAACTTATTAACCGGTTGGATGGAAAATAAATATTAAGGTGGGCATCCAGTTATGATTGTTTCATGTAGTATGGTCTACCTTAGATTTGGATATGCTTCGTTTATAGGCTCATGCCCTAAGATGAGCTGGAAAAATGGATGGACCACATGGATATAAAACACATATATCATAGTAGGCCCTAAAATTATTTATCCATCAACCTTGATGGTTCTTGATTCATCAAATTTACACCGGATAAATGCCTCCTGTATGTCATGCATCCACAACCTGATGGTGACTAAACGGTAAATATTCATATTAAGGACATCAATTTTATGAAAATATCAGGCACATCCTTTTATTAGGTTTGCCACTTGTGCTGAACACATATTGCCTATTGACAATGCCAGTAGTAAGGTGGCAACTAGTAGCTAGCCATGGTGGGTGTTCTATAAGCCCATCATGATGTATGTGTTTTATCACATTGCCTGTCCATTTTTTTTCAAATAATTTTCAGCATGAGTCCAAAAATGAGATAGATCCAAATCTCAAGTAGACTACGCCACATAAACAATAGTGATTGAACTCCCACCATTAAAAACTTCTTAGGGTCTATCATAATGTTTATTTGGATCAGTCTAATTTTTATGTCTTTAGTTCATCCTAGTAGGAACGACTTTATGACTGGTATGGATGGTATATGAACATAACGATTGACTTAGGGAGGTTTCAGCCGTAGCTAGATTTTCTTACATAAGGCCTACTTGAGTTTTAAGTTTGCATCATTTTTTATCCCATGCATGTCCTATCATGATCTTTCAAAACTGATGGATGTGATGAATTTCCAACAAACATCCCGCTAGGCCCCACATAGCTTCCCATCACAATAAGTTCTGTGAAAGTAATTGGTTTCGCTTTTGGGGAGCGGATTAGATGCGCCCCGGCATCACCCAAACGGTGCAGCCCTTATCGTTTAGGGGCACATTGAGGTATGTATTCTATGTTAATGCCATCCATTCATTTTTTTAGTTCATTTTAGGGTACGAGCCATGCTCAAAAACAAAGAAAATACAGCTCTCAAGTGGACTGTACCATAAGAAGCATGGGTGATTAACCATTAGTGGGACATACAAGTTTTGGACCAATCTGATATTTGTTTTTTCCTTCATCAGGCTGGCCTTATCAATAGGTTGGATGGCAAATAAACATTATGAAAACATTACGGTGGCCTTATAAGCTTTTAATGGTAGGACATTAATCATCACTGTTTCCTATAGCACAGTCCATCTGAGAGTTGGATCTTTTTCATTTTTGGGCTCATGTCATAAAATTATCTGAAAAAACGGGTGGATGGTATTGATATAGAATACATACATCAAGGCGGGCTCTACAGTAAGCACGACACCGTGTTGTGTGAGGCCAGAGCCGCACCTAATCCACTTCCCTTTTGAGAATGATCTCCTGCAGTAGGTTTCATTGTAACTCGTCATGCAGCAGCATGTTTGCCTCACGCGGATTGGGTCGATCCGGGTCAGTGATCATGACTGTTGGGCCCACCGTGTGATATGTGTTTTATATCCACACCATACATTTTCCAGCTCATTTTAGCACAAGGTGGACCACAACATACGAAACAGTTGGTTATTGAATGTCCACCGTTAAAAATTTCACAGGGCACAAAAGTGTTGGATGAAGCTGATATTCATGTTTTCCCTTTATCTGAGCCTGTGTGAACTTATTAACCGGTTGGATGGAAAATAAAAATTACATTGGGCTGTAGAAAGTTTTTAATGGTGGGCATTTAATCACGACTGTTTCATATAGTGCAGTCCACTGTATATTTGGATATGCTTCGTTTATAGGCTTATGCCCTAATGATCTGAAAAAATAGATGAACCGCATGGATATAAAACACATACATCATAGTGGGCCTTACAATTATAGATCCACCAACCTTGATGGTTCTTGATCTACCAAATTTAGGCGGACATATGCCTCCTTCTCTGTCACGTATGCATGAGCTGAAGATAACTAGATGGCGAATATTCGACCAAACTGACAAATATTGGTATCAAGGAATCAACTTTATAAAAATATCTGGCCGATCTTTTGATTAGGTTGGCCGCTTGCGCTGGACACGGATTGACTGTTGACACAGCCAGCAGTGAGGTGGTTGTCAGTATCCATTCATGGGTGTCCTATGTCCCATGTCCCATGTTATGATGTATGTGTTTTATCACGTTGTACGTCCATTTTTCCATTTCATTTTCAATATGAGTCCAAAAATGAGAT
This sequence comes from Liriodendron chinense, assembly GCA_003013855.2. Classification (NCBI taxonomy): domain Eukaryota; kingdom Viridiplantae; phylum Streptophyta; class Magnoliopsida; order Magnoliales; family Magnoliaceae; genus Liriodendron; species Liriodendron chinense. The sequence goes on from PVNU02004181.1 coordinate 43,147, forward strand.
TGATGTAATTCTCAGCTAGACCAGGCCACATAAATAATAGTGATTGAAGTCCACCATTAAAAACTTCCTAAGGTCTACTATAATGTTTATTTTAGGTTACAAAAACTTAGATGGATAAGCTTGATCCAAAACTTGGACGGTGGGCATTCAATTACACCCTTTTAGTAGTGTACCATCTGCTGGAGATTTGAATCTACCTCATTTTTGGGACCAAGCATAAAATGATTTGGAAAAATGGGTGGACGGGCATGGATAAAATAAATACATCATGGTGGGTCCACATAGCACAAACTAGGTAGCGTGGGTGAGGCCATCTTCATGGTGCGGCCTACCTCTTTGGTTGTACTAAGTCCCATATAACTAGCTGAAGTGGATTGTGTCCTTCCTCAGTCCATGCTGATCCGTGGAGGGGCCCTCTGTGGTGTATCTGTTTATCCATGCCATTCATCTCTTTTCTAAGATCATTTTAAGGCATGATACTAAGAATGAGGCAGATCCAACACTCAGGTGGACCACACAAAATAGTGAACTTAGTTGCATTAAATGCACAAAGCATTAAATGTAAGAGTCATCTCTGGTGTGTTCACCTAAGCATTGATTCTGCCTCATTCTTGGTTTCGCACCTTAAAATGGCCTTAAAAAAGGGATGGACGGCATGGATACACAGATACATCAAGGTGATCCCTCCACAGATCAAAAGCGTCCATCCTGAGAAAGGACGCAATCCGCTTCCATAACTAACATATCCTATTTATAGGGGTGTCAATGGGCCGGGCTCGGGTTGAAAAACCAGAATGTTTGAATAAGCCAGGCCCGACGCCCACCCGAAACGGTTCAAAATCCAGGGCTAGAGCTACCCCAGGTCCGGCCTGTTGAAAGCACTGCCTATTTAGGTCCGGTAGACTGGAATCCCATACACCACCTTGGTGGGAAATGCGTGCAACACTGAGCTATGTGGGGCCTACCATTAAGCGTTTATAAAATCCAGTCCGTTTATACATTCTGGGACTTTATGATAGATGTATGTAAAAATTCAAGTGATCCATAACTTAGATGGGCCACACTGTGAGAAAAAAGTTAAAATAACACCTAAAACCTATATATTTACTTGAGTTTTGGATTAAGTATGAATTGACGTCTTTTCATACCAACAAGGCTCATCGGATGAACGGATTTGACGGTATATAAACTGCAAGGTGGTCTCAAGAAGTTTCCTCTCGCAGGAGTCCACAACCCCATTGTTACCTACGGTGTGGTCCACCTAAGTTCTTAATGGTCCTGATTTTTTTAATTTGGTTCCTACCATAAGGTTCTTGGACTGATGGGCCCAGGAGGCAGATTGGCTAGTGACTGTAATACCAGCCAGCTAGTTGGTGTCAAAGCTCTATGGATCCACCATGATGTATGTGTCTTATCCACGCCGTTCATTTATCTTGTGAGCATGAGCCTAACAAAAAGAAAAATCCGAAGCTTAAGTGGACAACACCATAGGAACTAGTTAGGCCTGACAAAATTCCACACGGCCCGCTAATCCACACGAAACCCGCAAGAAAAAGCCAGTGTTCAGGTCCAGCCTTACTGTGTCGGGTCACTAACGGGTTAACCCGTTAAGACCTGTTAACATAACGGGTTGGGTCAGTGTTTCACCCACGAACCCATTTAACCCATTAACATAATGATCTAGAGCACCAAACCATGGCCCACCTATGAACCTTGGCACTGTACAAGTGATTCCTCCTCGTCTCACGAGTGAATCCTATTGTTTTCGGTGATAGAATGGGCCCACTAGGTGGACCACAGCTGTATGTTGGGTGAGACTGTCAGTTGTCCTCACCAATGGTGTGGCCATCTAATTAATGAGTAGACTGGTCAAACAGGTTAAACGGGTTGGGTTTGGGTTACTGGTAACGGTTAAATTAATGAATGGGTTTGGGTTTCTAGATTTCAACCCGTTAGTTAACGGATCGGGTTTGGGTGAGCAAATATTTGACATGACAAGAACATAGATCAATACGACCCCTTGCCTGGCCTAGAACCAATGGTGTCTCACCTGCTAGCCCAGTTGGAAGACGCCTAGGCGTTTCAACAGCAGGTCTTAGGTTCGAGTGCTAAGGAGACACTAACTCCACCGGTGGGTGGGTACATCATGTGACTAACCAAGTGGGTGTGTTGCCCAGCTAACATGGTGGGTGCGTTGCATGACTAAAAAAAAAAACCATAAAAACCAGTGGGGATTCTAAGCTTTCCGTTGAAAACTTATCAAAGTTTTGGATTCAAATGATAATATTTTATGTTTTCCCTGTATCCAGGATTATGTGACTTCATAAGATGGCGAATAAACATTGTGGTGACCCCAAAAAGTTTCCAATAGCAATTATTTTATCCCCACTTTTTCCTGTGGTGTGGTCCACTTAAGCTTTGGATTTGCCTCATGTTTTAGGTCATGATCTCAAATGAGCTCAAAAAAAAAAAGGATGAACCACATGCAAAACACGTAACTGCTAGCTAGCCCAACAGCTACCATTGCCAAACAGCAGGCAATAGCCAGACGCAGTTTCGTGGAAGGGCGACTTGGCTGCAGCCCTCAAACGAGGGATGTGGTTGTGATCCTGACCGTAGGGCTCACCTTGATATATTTGACGTATATCCATGCCATACATCAGTTTTTCCAGCTTATTTCAGGACATGGTCCAAAAAATGAAGCAGGTACAAATTTCAGGTGGATCATACCAAAGAAAATAAATGACGAAAGAGAAATTTTGTAATGTCTCTGTAACAGCTGATTAAGGGAATATAAATGAAAATTTTCTTCTTATCTTGTTGCCGGCGTTTTCTTCTTATCTTGTTGCCGGCGTTTTCGTCAGCCTGTTCAGCAGTCGGTTCATCTTTTCTCTACATGGATTCCCACAAATTTGAATAGTACTTCTTTTTATGTCGGCCATTTATAGGATTCCTACTTACCTAGCTGTCCATGTCTTGTAGCAAATATGGTCCGCCGTTCAGCACTCTTGACTACCAATGGACCTTTTCACATTGGAGACCACTTACCATACTTTTGGTCCTTAGCGGTAGAAAGAATGGTTTTCTAGACTTTCTCATTTCCCGAAAGCTTTCCTTTTCACCTTCTTATTGTACACTCTACTAACCTTGGCTTTGCATACTTTCAGGTATTCCTCCCCCTTGAGTGGGATGCCAGGGGGATACTTAGGAATTGGTGAGAGAACCCTTTAGGTACTCTTCCCAAGTGCCTTAAATCGCTCACTAGTTGGATGCACCGCACAAGGAGCAGTTGGGGTAGAGTGAAATAGGGAGAGTCACGGTGGCTCCTTAGGAGGGGGCTGCATAAGAGACATGGTCTCTTGTGTTGGCAAACCTAAGGAGTTAGCAGAAGGTTTGAGAGAGCTTGGCAAAACCAATTGCTCACCCCCACAATTGGACGTTGTTAAGCTCTTCCAGCTTCATGAGCATCACTTCAATGAATTCCTCAGGAGTCAGTTTTGGTAAGCCACCCTAAGTGAGTGAAGCAATATTCACCTCCATTGGCAACACAACATCATGCCCATAAATCAAGGTGAATGGAATAATTATAGTGCTGGTCTTTTTAGAAGTTCGATACGCCCACAACACTTCTTACAATGTTGTATGCCATGACCGAGAATGATTGCCCACGATCCATTTGATGATATTTTTTACGTTCTTATTTGTCGACTTGGCCAACCCATTAGCCTAAGCATGACAAACTTGAACTTGTAGACACTGACGAAGGTTGAGATCTTCGCTCCTGAGAATGTAGCCCCTGATCATTTTAATGCCAAGATCTCCATCCATTTTTCTTGATCATTTTAATGCAAGAGCCCAAAAATTAGAAGCTCCAAAGCTCAATTGGACCACACCACAAGAAACAATGGGGGATTGAACACCTACCATTGAAAACTTGTTGGGGTCACAAAAGTTTTGGATCAAGCTGATATTTGTCTTTTCCCTCCATTCATGTATGTGTGACCTTATGAATAGGTTAGATGGCAAATAAACATCATGGTGAGCCCTAGGAAGGTTTGAACGGTGGTCGTCATTGTCCCCACTGCTAATGTGGTCCTCTGAAGCTTTGGATATGCCTCATTTTTTTTTGGTTCATGCCTTAAAATGATATGGTAAAATGGATGGACAGTGTGGATCAATATAACACATAAATCATGGTTGGGCCACAACTTTGCCACGTCAACACAGGACTCACCTCGTGTTGTGTTCTACAGTATGCAATCCGAGTCCCCTCCCATCTCTTGCGTTTGCTCCCTTGCTTTCCGCCTCGCTTCCTTCGTCCCTCTCAGATCTCTCACTCCTGATCGATCTCTACCTCCCTCTCAGATAGGGATGTCAATGGGTCGGGCTTCGGCCTAAAAAATCAGAATTTTGAATAGAATTGGCCTCACGGCCTGGCCCGAACAATTCAAAATCCAAGTCGAGAACTACCCTAGGCTTGACCCGTTGACAACCCTACTCTTAGATCTCTCATTCCCGGTCGATCTCAACCTCCCCCTCTCTCTCTCGAGATCGACCTGCTCCTCTCTCATCTATCTCTCCATCTCCATCTCCATCTCCCTCTCTTTATCTTCGCTCTAACCGAACCTATCCACACATCGACTGCCATTGCAGTTGGTCTCTCTCTCTCTCTCTCTCTCTCTCTCTCTCTCTCTCTCTCTCTCTCTCTCTCTCTCCAATGTTGAATTTAGAAACCCTAATCACGGTTTTGTAGTGGTGAATGTATTTGGGGATTTTCATTTTTCAATCCCTAACTAAGGTTTTGCAGATTTGAATGTCGAAATCCCTAATTAGGAGTCTTCAAATTTGAATCCCTAATTAGGGATTTTTTTCTTGAAGTAAATTTTTATTTGAATGATTTCTTAAATTATAATTTGTAGCTTTCATGGTTTAGAACTCAAATTGTAATTTTTTTGAGTACCTGTTTACTAAACTCCCAACTCTTACATTTCATACGATTATGTAGAGGATGCCAACCATTCTATAAACCTCCTTAGTACCTAGAAATCCATCTCAAACATGCTCAACGTCTCGTAGCTAGCCACCTATTCTAAAGATAACTAGTTAAAGTCTAAATAAAGATTTGATCATTTTTCCCTTGAGTTGGTATGCATTGGATTATTTTTTTGCATTGCATTGATTTCTCAACTTGTGGATATGTTTCTTATTCCTGATGTTTTTGAAGGAAGATCTCTTGTTTGCTTTTAATTTTGTGTTTTGAATTGGTTTCTCAATTAGGTTCTCATTGTCTTGTGAAGATTTGTCTGATTTTCGATTTATTTGATTCCTTTTGTTATTTGACTTGTATAATATCTGGATCAATTTCTCATATGGGTTTTCTTTGTATAACGGAGATTCACTTGATTTTTTGTTCCATTAGAAGATTTCTTCAAAAATGATTGTCAGTTTGTGTAATTTGGATTAATTCTCATCTAAGAGTTTGTTGTCTTGCAGAGCTATTCTTTCTTCTGATTCTGGTTGTATTTGTATAAGATCTCCCAAACACCCCAAAGCCTCTCTCTCTCTCTCATCGAAGAGACTCGAAAAGAATGAAAATGCCCTTACTCGATCTCCAAACTAAAATCCCTCTCTCCTCCCACCTTCTTCCCACCTCCTCCTCCAAGGCCGATGTGAACGGCACCGCCAAGGGAAAATCCAAGCTTAAATCCAGCCAACCCCTCAAACACTCCAAAATCCGGCCCTCTGTTGAATCTGGGTCCCGTGGGAGCACCAAATACTACTCCTACACAGAAGCTCAACAAGATGGTGGACTCTTACCTCAACGCTTTCACCCCCGTGAGATTCATATCCCCCAAGCAGAAGCTCATTGAAGTTGAGCGTGAGACGTTGGGCCTCATCAGTAAGGTCTGTAAGTGCGAGATTGACAACTTGGATTCCTCCAAAGGCAGATCGACCATGCATCCGATGGATTCACAGGGATCAGGATCCCCGACCTCGACCTAATCACGTTGGAGTTGTTATGGAGATAAGGTACCTAAGTATGATCTGACTGTAACACCCTGGATTTTCAGCAACTTGGATTTCATAAATCCTTGAGAAAATTTTCGTTAAAATTAATTCATTTTATCACATAGTGATCTCATTCCCTTGAATCGTACTACCGGTTGTCCTAGTACTTGATCTTAGCAAACATATGGGTATTACCAGTAAAGAACCGCACAAATTTGATTAGTTAATCGTAGAAAACAAACAAATACGCCTGATCATCAAAAGCTTGAGCCTAATCATGCGAACTAGTTAGAAAGCTAGGGCTCAGATCTAGTGGCCCCCATGTCAATAAATCTACATGACCAAAGTCTAATGAAGATCTACCAAATATTAACACAACTGATAGTTTGGATTATGTGCATGGCTTTAAATTAACCAAATGACAATATAGCTTAAAAGTCAATGGTTGATGATGAATTAGGCTAAAAACACAATTTTCGTTAACCTTCTAACGACCAAACCTTAAACATAAGTCAATCTGACCCTACACATAGAACATACAAAATCTCACCTTTTACTTCATTTTAAAAATAGCCGAAATTACCAAATAAGCTTAGGACCACTCGTTAGTGGGCCATTAATCTCTAAACTAAGGAAAATCATTCGTCTTGGCGGGCTTGAAGACCCTCGCAAGGCGTAGAGCCAAGACTATGCTCCGAAAAGCTCAACTTGGAGTTTAGAGGGTAGCACATGTGATGTGTGAATCTACCCGAAAATTATCTAGAATTTAAGTGATTTCTGTTATTCGAACTTACGCAAATTTGTGGCTTTCAACCTGTTAGATTTCGATGAAGCTAAGAATCCTAGTCTCAAACATTTCTTCGCAAGTATCCCTAAAGCCACGATCCCGATCAATGATCAGTGACCATTAAACGAACTTGTTATTGTAATCATTAATCACCGCATTTGAAAGTCGAATGATTTGATAATTCGAATAGGTTGCTAAAATGTATGCTTTTAAACTTCTTGCATAGATCAAAGTCTATGCTGTCTATAGAGAGTCTAGTGAACTCACCTCAGGAAGAATCATAGGGCATCAGTTTTTGGTGCCATTCAATCAAGAAATGAACTAATTGGCCGATTCACCACACAATTGGCAAAGTCGGGATAAATCGTCCATTGAGACCTCAAGCTCGATTTGGTGGAACTACATGTAAAACATCTCCTCTATCTCGAGCTAGGTCTGGATTGAGTTAGCGGGGAGGTTTATATACTAGGTAAAGGTTGCTCCCATCGAGGAGTTACCACCAACCTCAGTTTTAAGAAATCATGGGTAGACACCTCACAATATTGCATAGTGAACCAATCGATGTCATTGACCATGGAAGTTTCACCACCTTCGGAGAACATGATAAACTCAGGGAACCCAAGGGAAACTTAAAGTATTGATCTATTCACTTAGGATAGGGTTTCCTATAGATCGATCAGGCAACTTGCTGGGCGTTCGGCTAGGCGCTATATTCTTAGATGAGTCATATGATGTCATCCCAGCCGAGCAGTCATTGCGGCTACGTAGGGTATTGCCTTTGCGACACTTGATTAAAGCCGCCAAAGGCTATGAGGTAGAAGGTTGCAACCATTCTAGTCGTTTCTCCTCTCCACCGGCGAGGGTGGTATCAATCAACCTTGGAGTTCAATCTGGCTAACCCTTGTGAGGGGGTTTAGTCGGCCGTTATGCCTCTTGTTCCGCAGGGAGCTGCTAACAAGTTGAATTTTCACAGACGTTGAAAGTCTTTCAATGAAAGTTTTAAGCATTCTAGTGAATGACTCTGCTTAGCCTTGTTTCCCTCTACGATCTGTCAGAGATCGACTCATAAGCCGATGATATGGTTCGCGACATCTCTGAGGGTCGGTCGTTGTGAAAAAGATCATGCACTCACGTTGATGACTTTTAATTGCTCTTCTTTGTCATGTGGTTCCCTTACAACTTCAAGGAGAGAACTAACTTTCTTCCTCTGCCTATCATCTTGCTTTATTGAGAAACGCTAAGGATAGCATGTCGTATGTCCCATTGAGCGTGCTAAAAATGTTGTTCTTCAATCAAACACGAGGCCACGCATGTTAACGAATGACATATATTTGATCAAATGTGTGTGATTGGGATAGTGCGGGCATGCTAAAGTCGTACTCGTCTCGAGTTCGATTGAATGCTTACTATCCCAGCCACCAAATCATCCATAGGATCAGACCTTTGAAGGTTGACATGACTATCCAACTATCGATGTTGCAGAAATTAGACGATTTAGAAGGGGAGGGTTAGTCCTTTTGAATTGATTCTTTTTTTTTTTTATTATTAAGTTAAGGACTTTTCTTTCAACAATGATCATGGGCCTTAGGTTTTTCAATAATGTTGTAATGGATGGAAAGAATTAAAATTATAGGCTGAAATGACTATTTTATTGATTTATAATAAAGATCGGTACAGTCGGCAATGAAATAAAATAATCAAAGAAAAAAATAAAAGATAAATACTTGCGATCGCCTGTATGAACAAACAATCGAGACAAATGGTCAACAAGATGTGATTGGGATGTGATCTTCCAAGTGAGGACTCGGTTGATTGGGGATTCAACGACATTAGGTCATGAATATTTATATTACTTCTAGGCGTACTTCAATGATGGCGTTGGGCAATAGTGATGTAGGCTATCCTAAACTTCGGATGTTCTGCAACAAGGCTAGACAGAAGTTAAGGAACTAAAAATTAGAACTAAGATAAGAAGCATTGCGCTGTGTAAAGAGATTGTGTTTAACGAGGGCCCAGAGCTCTTCATCAGGTGCTCCGTATATAGAGTTGGGAGGGTGATCGTTTGTATCTAGATCTCCTCGAGAGCCTGGCTACAGAGATCCTAGAAGGTTATGAGATCAGTTTGTATCCTAATCGGATTCAGATTCCTCATCATTTTCTTTGTTTTCCTTTCAATAAGGTGGAAAACAACATCAATTCACAGTGTAATGCTTTAATGGTCCAAAAGTGATCCACTGCTGGAACCAACCTTCTTGTCATATCAACCTCATTTTTCCTCCGGTGACAATAAGATACAAAAATCGGATAGACAGTATAGATTGATGAGATTCATAGAGATGGACCCCAAGGAGGTAGGTTCACATCCACCTTCAAATGTCATTTAACAAATTTTCCCAATGGTGTGGTCCACCAAACATATGGATCAATTTAATATTTCCAAATGTGTCCTAAAATGGGATGCAAAAAAGAAATGATGGTTTAGATCTACAAAATATGCTTCATCAACGACTGCACGTGGTGACGGTAACACCAACTGGGGTGTTACTCGGATAACACTGGACTCAGTGGTTACCTATCTACTCACTGACCCTAAGCCATATATGGCGCACAAGTATTTTTTTTTTTATGATCTGTTCCGTCCATGCAACTTCATAAATTAAACTATGACATGCATAAAAAAAAAAGGAGACATATATAATGATGAAGTGAGACATAAACACATAAAAATGGAAGGTATTGGTTTAATGGCCAGAAAAGAATCAACTCTTGAAAACAACCTACCGGTAAAATCAACCTCGTTTTTTTCCACTTGCCAAAGAGTACATGAGCATTAGGATAGACTGTTGATCAATGAAATTGCTGAAAGTGGACCCCATTTCACGCTTCAATAGGCATCTCATAAATTTAGGGGTATACTTGTAATAAACAGGGTAGTGAGGGGCAATTTCAACTAGTCTCAATGACGTGAGTACACTTGCATGGCTGTAAGTATGATTTTTGACGTGAGTACACTTGCATGGCTGTAAGTATGATTTTTTTTAGGGAAAAAACCATAATACCTCCTTTTCTAGGTTAAGCAAAACGTGCATGCAGTAGAATCAAATGAATGTTACGACTTTTCTTTCATACCAAAGTATTACTTACATTACACGAAGATCTGAGCCGTCCAAAAGGTAGGGTGCATCATTTAGACCAATTGGGGTGAAAATTGGACTAACGCACTCATTAGGTAGGAGACATTGGTACAATGGGTCAAACCATTGGCTGTCCATTGATTTAGTTGGTGTAGCCCGCTGATTGATGGACCAACCTGGTTTCCTTCCCTATGATCCGTACAGAGAGGCTCACTTTCTGGAGGGAGCGGATTGCATGCCTGTGACCCCGGGCACAGAGAGTGTGGGGTCCCAAGAGATGTCGGTGACAAATCCACTCCGTCCATCTGTTTTGAAAGACCAAAATAGAACCGGAAACTAAAAATCAAGCAGATCCAGAATTCAGGTGGTCCACACCAAACAAAACAGTGGGGACAGAAGCATCCACAGTTGAAACTTTCTGGAGCTGACCATGGTGTTTATATGCTATTCAAAGTGTTCGTAGGGTTATTACTGCTCAGATAAAATGTAGGCACAAACATACAAAACTTCTTTTCAATCTCCACACTGTTTCGTCCGGTATGGCCACGTGAGTTTTGAATCGGACTGATATTTAGATTCCAGTCCTATTATGGTCTTGCAAACCAGATGAACGGAGTGAATTGGTCATGTACATCTCTGTCGACCCCACACAGCCTCCGAATACAGGAATATCTCTGTGCCTCGGGTCACAGGCAATTCGCTTCCCATTCTGGACGGTTTGGACGTTCCACGCGTGGAAAATAACTTGCCACTCGGTACCACTTCCCTTGCAACATACAGGGAAGTTTCCATCATCAAGATCACCTGGCAAAAGGGAAAAGAAGAAGAAGAAGAAGAAGAAGAAGAAGCTAGTGTGATCATCAGATGGGCCACGCTATTGCAATCAATCGTGGTTTGATCCAACATACAGGTGTGGCCTACTTAATGAGTCGATCAACACTTATCCAACATCAGGTAATTGATCTACTTACTAGATGGGTCACACCTGCATGTTGAGTCATACCTCCATTAATTACAATCTTGTGGCCCACTTGGATGGTATTGCTGTCCAATAGAAATAGCATGTTGGCTCGAAAATGATATGGCACCACAAGTTGGTGTACCTAGCAAGGCTCTCACCTCAAAGTTGCCCAGTCTTCTCATCCCTTCTGGCCATATAGGGGATGAATGGCCTGGGCTGGGGACTCATGGTGTTGAATTGAGTTGGATCGGACGAGTCACACTCATCCGAGTCTTGATAACCATGTTCTGATATTGAGAAATTAACACAAAAAAAAAAAAAAAAAAAAGCAACACGGCATGTGTAGGGATTTTTCTCAAAATGCCGCCACCAATACGTGAGAGTGGACGAGAAGGTGAAGGCTTACCACCATTTTCAAGTACTTCATTAACCCCCGATTTTAGTCATGTTGAATATAATTGCCTGGAAAAACTGCCACAACTTGCGCCATACAGCGGAGACGTGCAAAGCTAATTGAATCACACACATATGTGGGGGCCATCATATTTTATGTAAATCCACTCTGAGAATTAAGTGACAACCATTGTTTGAACTATACATTTGTACTCTATTTCTAACCAGGCTCGTAGGAACAAATGGGAAGAAGATATATGGCATTGCACGGAAGCTATACAGCACGCATGCAGCTCGAGAGACATGTGGAGTGGATTTTCCAGGTTGATAGGTAGCTGGTTGATTGGAACACATCATCGGGAAGGTGAATGATCAAAGAAAGCACAGGAGAGTTCGAAAAGTTGCAAGAAGAGGAACAATGTCAAGAATGTTCCGCAATTGTAACAGCCAAGTAAATTATGGATCTAAATGGATCTAAATGGTTCTACTTAGGTGCCGTTTGGTAAATTGAAAAATAAGGTCTGAAACTTAATTTAAGTGCCGGAAACATAGAGTACTGAATTTAAGTACTTACAAATATTGAAAAATCTGTTTGGTAATTTGTCTGATAAAAGTTCTGATATCTGAAAATAAGTATTTTTTCACAAAAACTTGTTTGTTAAAAATAAGTCATAAATGTTTGAAAATTGACAGTTTGTCATATTTGCCCCTATCATCTTAATTTCTATCATTTATAAAATATGAAACAAAACATATTATTGCCTTGCCACAAATTTGGCACACGTATGCCTAATCCACATATATCTTTCAAACATGACCCCTCAATTGATGGACCATGTGTTATACTTTTCTTGATAGTATAATTATAATGTTTTGATTGATGGACCATAATGTCCCACACAAGGACAATATAGACCATTCATCTCTAGGGTCCCACCTAATATACTTTGACTTATAACCTTGAATAAGAAATGCTTTGTCGAAAAAAAAAACACATCCCATCGAAATTAGTGGGCCACACATGTACAATCTCTTGACCTATTTGTACAATCTCTTGGCTCACTTGATGTGCAGGTACTTAAAAATTGTAAATGTAGCATGCATAAAATCAAATTAAAAGAAAGATTAAATTGTATAGAGATGGAACATAGGATATAGTGATGATTGAACGCCCACCGTTGAAACATTCATGATGTCATGAAAGTTTTGGATCAAGCTAATATTATTGTGTTTTCAGTTCTTCCCAACAGGAATAACCATATGAGCAGCATAGATGGCATATAAACATCATGGTGCACCTTAGGGAGGTTTTAATAGTAGGAATTTTCCTACCCACTGCTTTATATCATGCAACCTACTTCACTTTTGAAACTACCTCATTTTTTATCCTATGATCTAACGTGGTCTAAAAAACAGATGGACGAGGTGCATTTCATACAAACATTACAGTGGGCTCATCTAGTTTCGGTCCATGAAGTTAATGCAAAAGGCTTGAAACCCGATGTGACCTGGAACTAGTGATGTGGGGCCCACCTCGGTGTATGCGTCTTATATCCATACCATCCATCCATTTTTACAACTTATTTTAGAGCATGGTCCCAAAGATGAAGCAGATACAAATCTCAGGTGGACCACACCACAGGAAATATTGGTCATTGACCATTAAAACTTTTTGTGGGCCACAAAAGTTTTGGATCACGCTGATACAAATCTAACACATCCAACTGTTTTATAAGCTCGTTTTAGGGTATGATCCCAAAAAATGAAGCTGATCCAAATTTCAGGTAGACCACACTACAGGAAAGCCACCGTAGGTAGGACCTTTTAGGGGAAGCAGAATTAGGTGAGACACCGGATCCACCAAGGTGAGTGCGGCCCCTGATGGTAGGGCTAAGGTCACAAACATCTAGATGAAGAGACCACATAAATATCATCTTGATCGAAAGCTTTTGTGGCCCACGGAAAGTTTTTAATGGTCAATCAGCATTGTTTCTTGTATTATGGCCCATCTGGGATTTAGAACTTATTCATTTTTTGTATCATGCCCTAAAATGAACTTTCAATACAGATGGACGGCATGGATGTAGTCACATACATCACAGTGGTCCCACAGTCAGGGTCCCACCCACCTCGGTGGATCCGGGGTCTCACCTAATCCGTTCACCCTTTTAGGGGCGCGACTTCCTGGATACCTGGATTCACTGAGGTGGGTAGATCCCTTACCGTGACATCCATTACGTGATGTGTGTGTATTACATCCACATTGTCCATTCATTTTGAAAACTCATTTTAGAGCATGATTTAAAAAATGAAGTAGATTCAAATGTCAGGTGGACCATAATACAGTAAACAACGGTACTCAACCATTAAAAGCTTCCCGTGGGTCACAAAAGTTTTAGGCCAAGCTGATATTTGTTTTCTATCTTCATCCAGATCTTTGTGACCTTTTTCAACAGGTTGGATGGAAAATAAAAATTACAGTGGCCCCCATGAAGTTTTTAATGGTGTGGATTCAATCACTACTATTTCATGTGGTATGGTCCACCTAAGATTTGGATCTGCTTCATTTTTGGCATAATGCCCTAAAATAAGCTCTCAAAATGCATGGACGGTGTAGATGTAACGTACATACATCACAGTGGTCCCACAGTTAGGGATCCACCGACCTCAATGGATCCGGGGATCCACCCAAACCGCGCCCCCTTTAGGATCCTGTTACGTATGCAAGACATTCTACGTGTTCACGTGGTAAAGTTCTATGGACGCACTATGTTGTATATGTTACATCCGCACCGTCCATACCTTTCCTCAGGTCATTTTAGGCCATGAGACAAAAAAATGAGGTAGACCCAAAGCTCACGTGGACCACACCATAGAAAATAGTGGAGATAGAATATCTACCATTGAAAACTTTTTGGGGCATGAAAGTTTTGTAACAAGTTGATATGTGTTTTTTCCCCTTCATCCAGGTCTGTGTGACCTCATGAACAGATTTGATGGCAAATAATGCATAGGAAGGCTTCAACAGTCGGTGTTATTATCCTCACCACTATTTCTGGCTTGGTCCACTTAAGCTTTAGGTCAGCCTCATTTTTTTGGCTCATCCCCTCATATAATCCCTTAAAATGGATGAACGGTGGGGATATAAAAGGAGGGCAATTGTGCGTCATAGTTTATCTGTCAAAACCTTCAGCAAGTAATAAAAGGAGGGCAGAGTTGTTATTTTGAAAAATATTAAACTTTGGAATCACGTATAGGAAAATATTTAACTTCAGCATTAAGCATTAAGGAAAGTATAGGAAAGCTTTAAAAATATTTAAATTTTTCAGTGAAAATATATATTAAGCAGTTAACATTTTGGATTTACCAAACAATCTGAATAAGGAGAATCACTGAAAACGGCATCTTTCAGTGATAAGTCCGGGAAATAAGTTTTACCAAACAGGTCCTTAGTCTATAAATGGAAAGTGAAATTGAGAGAGTAAGTAGCCTGACACTAAACAAATAAACAAACTCTATTTATCCTTTCCTTATCTTAGCGTAGTCTGTAATCTAGGGTAGCTGACAAACTTAGTTCTAATCGTTGATTCACGGTCGCTGGTTAAACTTATCTCAATACAATTAGTTCTTTTTTTGCAGAATTGTTTGTCCGACAATCAATCTCCTTGACCGTCTCTCAATCTCTACTACCAAATGGCCTAAGCTCAAGCTTGCCTGAAAATAGATGGGCTTTACCATATGCCAGGCCCAGCCTAGCCCATGTCCAAGCTAATTGGGGAGCGGATTAGGTGCAGCCCCTGCCGTGGGGCCCAGCTTGATGTATGTATTCTATATCCAAGCCGTCCATCCATTTTTCCAGATGATCCAAATCTCAGGCGAACCAACCATAAGAAATAGATGTGACCCTATCAACAGGTTGGATGTCAAATGAACTACAGAAACATTAAGGTGGGCGCTAGGAAGTTTTTAACGGTAAGGCGCTCAATCACTATTGTTTCATAAAGTATGGTCCAACTGAGATTTGGATCTTTTCCATTTTTGGGCTCATGTCCTAATATATAATCTGGAAAAACAGATGGACGGCGTGGATATAGAATAAATACATTAATGTGGGCCCCACGGTAAGGGCCGCACCGTCTTGGGTAAGGCCAGGGCTGCACCTAATCCACCCCCAGCTAATTGGCCAAAGCCAAGATGGGTCACCAGACCTGGTAGGCCCGGCGCATGCCACCCCTACAGACATTCATAAATAATATTACAGTTTTGTGGCAAACATTATTTAAAGTGTCCATGATATTCAACGGTGGACAGATCATCACACGTGGCAACATTCTCTAAATAACATACAATCCGTTGAACGTCCTTACAAAAACAATAAAGAGAATGAGACGTTTACTAATCTTATCAACGCAGGGAATTAGGAAGAAAGAAGGTGAACGACTCCATCCATTCCTTTAATCAAATATAGCAATCGTCATCCGTCAATCACATCTTTCCCTCTCCAAATAGGAACCGTTGATGGAATGTCCTGTAAAGCTATTTAGTTCACCGTCTCCTTTTAAATGGTCGTCACACTTATGGACACGCTGATTAGATGATCCTAGCCATCCAATTGGTTTCCACTGAATCAGCGGTTGAGAATAAAACAGCCAGTGGACCAATTGATTGTTAGAATCATTCGATCAGTGTGGCTTTTGCGTTCTAGTCATCCCAATGGAACCGTTAATCTGGATGGTCAGGATTGCTGTACATATATGCCATTTGGAGTCTGGATGAATCACCACCATTTGAAAAAGATACATAAGGTCCATCACTGTAGCATGTGGACCATAAAAAGCAGATGGTGGACGAGTATCTCTCTGCCGTCCATTTTACTTCAAAGACTTATCTTTGAAAGAACTCCGAACTGTAGTGACAAATAACTGATGCAAGTGGAATGTGGTGAGATCGAGCACTATCTCTCTTAAAGGGATAACTAATCTGAATCTCAGATCTATAGGGACTCTTCAACCTGTCTTTGTCAAATCCACGATGGGATATCTCGAATCCACGAGACCTTCTCTTCGAATCCACGAAGAAAGACTCGAATCCACAAGCAAACAAGAGAAAACTCTAAGTTTTTCTTCAAAATATATCACCCCTCCTTAAAAACGAAAATAAAACAAACACTTATAGGAAACTAAATCCTAAAAATGCAACCTAAGTATCCTAATTGTAAAAGGAAACTAATTAAACTAAAAATTGTAAAAATTCATCCAAAATAAAAAGTTTGCACACACAACTGTGCGTCTATCGACCGGTCAACCGACTAGTCGGACGACCGGTCAGTCTAGGTGCAAAACAGTCTAGAGAGTTCTAAAGGCCCCTGGACCAATTCCGACCGGTCGGCAGGAGTCTTTTGCCACCTTTTCCTTAGCTTACTCGGCCCTTTTCTCGATCCGATCTCAAGTCCTTCCGGGCCCACTCCTGGGTCCTCTTCCTGGCTCTGCCTTGCCTTGATCAAGGGGCTGCCTCACTACATCAGTCACCCCCTCTTGAAAGAAACTCGACTTCGAGTTTCGCCTTTTCCTCTTTTCTCGTCGTCGCCGTGCCATGCAACATAAGGAGAGATTGTCTTTGTCTCTTGATTTTTCGACCGTCGTCACTCGGGCTTGTTGGAGTGAGGATAATTCATCTTCCGTCCTTGTTGAAGGTGATGACATTGTCTCGGCCATGATGTATGACATCCGATCAAATTGCTAGGGACGCCGAAGAATCATATGACAAGCGTCCATGTCCACCACATTGCAACATATGCAATCCATGTACACCTTGACAATTGAAAAGGAAACAAGGCATTGTTCGATAATCTTCGTTGTGCTTCCTTTTCGAATCCAACCTATGTCGTAGGGCGAAGGATGCAGTGTGGTCTTGAGCTTCAACTTATCCACCATTACTTGAGATATTATATTCTCGCAGCTACCACCATCAATACTCACATCACTTACATTTCCGTTCATTGTACAACTTATGCGGAAAAGGTTGTGACATTGGGGATGAATATGTGATTCGAGCGTGTGTACATGACTCTGCACAACCAAGGACACACCTTGATCTCCTGAAATCCATTCAGTCCCTTCATCATCTTCTTCAACTTTCTCAACCTCAACAGTATTTTCCGGCTCAACTGGTATGTCTTCTGCATGGACAACTACATTAGCTGTGGGTCGTTGAGGACATACATTAGAAAGGTGGCCTGGCTATCCACACCTGAAACAATGATCGGGCCTCGGTTGGCCATAGGGGTTTGGAATTTTACTTGGACCTGGAGTAACAGGTGTATGTTGGGGTCTAGCAGTTACATTCCCCACTGCATGAGCTGCAATAATGGTCAATTGAGGGGAATCTCCCGTGTGCAGAGATAAGTAATGAGTGGGGCCTGGTGCGGAGTGAGATTGAGATGGGGCCCTAGAAAGTTGTGTCTCTGCCCTTGTGGCCAACTGAACGACCTCGTCCATGGTCCGAACCGGAACTAGCTAAACCTGGTCTTGAATTAGAAGTCGTAGTCCGTAGACAAAGTTCGCCACACGCTGGGATTCAGATTCGGTCAAGTCATTGCGTATTCCCAAGTGTTGGAACTCACCCAGATATTCCGCTACGGACCGATTCCCTTGTCGACAATTCTGGTATTGCTGGAATAGAATCTATTCATAGTCGCTAGGAAGGAATCGGGACCGCAAAAGGCATTTCATCCATGGCCATGATCGGATGGGTGCCTTGTTCACTCGGGCATGGGAAATCTAGAGCTATTCCCACCATGTTGACGCACCATATTTCAGCTTATAGGCCCCTAATTTCACTTATCGCTCTCTCGGTACTTCCATGTAATCAAAATATCGTTCTACTTCGGATAACCAATCAAGGAACTCTTTAATGCATAACAGGCCATTAAAGCTAGGGAGTTCAGTCGTACCTCGATAGCTTCTGTTAAAACGATCGGTGCGTTCATCTCCATAAATGGGGTGTCGATTCATGAGGCCACCAATCTCCTCATCGCTGGAGCTCAAACTATTTGGGTGTAGCCTTGCGATGTGCTGCCGGAACTGCTCTCCGAGCAATAGGATTGTTTGATACAACAAATGTAAGGGGTTGAAGTTTGCGTAGGGCTTGGGGTGTGGCGAGCGTTGCAGTAAGACGGTTGAACGAAGCTTGCAACCCTTGCATAGCTTGCAAATGTTCCCGTTGAAACTCATGGAATTCCGTCATTGTCAGTGGCTGATCCCCTAAATCACCACCTACGAGGTTGTCATCGTTGTTTGCACTAGAAGTCATCTCTCTAAGGAATAACCTACTCTGATACCAATTTGGTGTGGGCGGAATGTGGTGAGATCAAGCAAAGTCTCTTTCACGGGGATAACTAATATGAATCTCAGATATACAGGGACTCCTCAACCTGTCTTCGTCAAATCCACGACAAGATATCTCGAATCTACGAGACCTTCTCTTCGACTCCACGAAGAATGACTCGAATCCACAAGCAAACAAGAGAAAACTCTAAGTTTTTATTCAAAATATATCATCTCTCCTTAAAAACGAAAATAAAACAAATACTTATAGGAAACTAAACCCTAAAAACGCAACCTAAGTGTCCTAATTGCAAAAGGAAACTAATTAAACCAAAAATCGTAAAAATCACACAATTGTGGGAGTTGAAAGTCAACCGGTCGGTTTGGGCACGAAACAGTCCAGAGGGTTCTGGAGGCCCCTGAACCAATTCCGACTAGTCGGCAGGGGTCTTCTGTCACCTTTTCCTTGGCTTTCTTGACCCTTTTCTCAGTCTGATCTCGGGTCCTTTCAGGCCCACTCCTAGGTCCTCTTTCTGTCTCTTGTCTTGCCTAGATCGAGGGGCTGCCTCACTACATCAATAAAACTAAGATCTTTTCCAAACTACAACCCCAAAGTAAAAGAAAAGGAATGTTCACATATGAAAGAAACTTTTCTTTCGTACCAAAGTATCACTTACACGAAGATCTAAAAGAAACTTTTCTTTCACGCCAAAGTATCACTTACACGAAGATCTAAGCCGGGCAGAAGGTGGGGTGCATCATTTAGACCACTTAGGGTGAAAATTGGACTAACGCACTCATTAGGTCGGAGACACTGGTACAATGGGTCAAACCATTGGCTGTCCATTGATTTCGTTGGTGTAGCCAGTGGATGGATGGACCAACCTGGTTTTCTTCCCAATTGTCCGTACATATAGACTGTGTGGGGTCCACAGAGATGTCTGTGAGAAATCCCCTCCGTCCATCTGTTTCGAAAGACAAAAATAGGATGGGATTCTAAAAATCAATGAGATACAGAACTCAGGTGGTCCACACCAAACGAAACAGTAGGGAGAGAAACATCCACAGTTGAAACTTCCTGGAGCTGACCATGATGTTTATATACCATTCAAACCGTTCGTAGGGTTATTGCCACTCAGAGAAAATGTAGGCACAAATTTAATCCTCATGCAAAATTTCTTTCATGTCCAGAAGTTCAATCTCCACGTGCGTTTTAAATCTCACTGATTTTTAGATTCCTATCCTATTGAGGTCTTGCAAACCAGATGAACGGCGTGGATTGGTCATGTACATCTCTGTGGACCCCACACAGCCTTGGAGTACAGGAATATCTCTGTCCCAAGTCACAGGCAATTCGCTTCCCATTCTGGACGGTTTTGGACGTTCCACGCGTGGAAAATAACTTGCGACTCGGTACCATAAGTTTCCATCATTAAGATCACCGGGCAAAAGAAAAGCTAGAGTGATCATCAGACGGGCCACACTATTGCAATCAATCGTGGTTTGATCCAACATAGAGGTGTGGCCTACTTAATGAGTCGATCAACACTAATCCAACATCAGGTAATGGATTTACTTACTAGATGGGCCACACCTGCATGTTGAGTCATACCTCCACTAATTATACAATCTTGTGGCCCATCTGCATGGTATTGTTGTCCAACAGAAGTAGCATGTTGGCTCCAAAATGATATGGCAACACAAGTTGTTGCAACCTAGTAAGGCTCTCACTTTAAAGGCACCCGGTCTTCTCACCCCTTCTGGCAATAAAGGGGATGAATGGCCTGGTGGCTCATGGTGTTGAATTGAGTTGGATCCGAGTGTCGCACTCATCTGAGTCTTGTGAAAACCATTGTCTGATATTGAGAAGAAAAAAATCACGTCACATGTACCAATTTTTCTCAAAATGCCGCCACCAATACATGAGAGTGGATGAGAAAGTGAAGGTTTACCGCCATTTTCAAGAACTTAATTAAACCCCCCATTTTAGTCACGTTTGAATATAATTGCCCTGACAAATTGCCACAACTTGCATCATACACAGAGACGTGCAAAGCTGGAAACACACGCATATGTGGGTGCCCCGTCATATTTTATGTAATCCACTGTGTGAATTAAGTGATAACCATTGTTTGATCAATACATACTGTTGTATCTTATTTCTTACCAGGCTCAAAATCATGAATGGAGAGAAAGACGTGTGGCTTGCACGAAAGCTATCTAGCACGCATGCAGCCCGTGGAGACATGTAGATGGATTTGCTAGGTTGACCGGTGACGCTAGTTGGTTGGAACATGTCATTCGGGAGGCGAATGGTCAAAGCAAGCATTAGAGAGTTCAAAAAGTTGCAGAAGGGAATTGGTCTCAAGGAAGTTAGCAGCCGTAATAGACAAGTAAAGAAGGGATCTAGATGGTTCTGACATAGACTATAAATAGGAGGTGAAATCGAATAAAGGAAGGGATCTCACACCAAACAAATAAACAAACTCTATTTATCTTTTCCTTAGCTTATCTTAACATAATGCAACTCATCTTCGGAGGACGAATCTCACCCTCCGATAATCTCCTGATTACTCTGAATCCATTTATGAGTGGCTGAATAGGCGACCGACCTTCTCAGAATCTGGTCATATGCGATCGAGCACGACGTATTTGCCAAATCTCGACACTTGGGGTCGAAGTTGAACCGGTTGGAATCAAGCCGCACAGTTAATTCTAGCATGCTTGTGGAAACAACATCGCGAGGCCCAACACTTATTCACTAAACAAAGCCTATGTTTTATTTATTATATTTCCATAAGCTATCCTACTGCATAAATGTTATTTTTTAAAATGATAGTGAGCCTTCACCACACACATGTATGGTTTTAAATCAATCAAAAGCAGCAAAATTCATGTCCCAAGTTTAGATGGAGGCATAACCTAAAAATTATATTAAGAACATAACAATTACCGTCTCCTTTCAATTTAAACCACTACCCTCCATTTTAATCCTAACCATTCGTTTTAGTCATCACCTGGGTGGTTAGATTCCTGACCGCCATGACTTCAAAGACATCTCCCATCTACAAACATGGGTCCCCATTCAATATGAGGAAAAGAGGTCAAAATGAAATTGAGTGCAGGAGTCTACCCAATTTTAGTGGAAAGAGGTGAAAATTCGTCTAACATACGCCCGGTGGGCCATACCTTCATAAATTACCTAACTGCCCTTGTGAATTTAATTTAACACTGTTTGGATGTCCTCCTGTGAGGTGTTTATTTGGCAGATGCCTAAGAATGAGTTATCTTATTATAGTAATCCAATGATGTACTTGAGACCATATTTTGGCGAGGCCTCCATGATTCGCATTACATGGATTTTGAGAGGCCGTGTATTGAACCTTAGGTGATGTTCTAAATTATTCATGTTTTCAAGTCTCATTACTGGCTTGCAGAAGCTATGATCTGATAATCATGCTTCATTGACCATCCTTGACCTGGAAGTGTTTGGCACATAAGTTACTTAGGGCCTATTTGGTTGGCATCTGAAAACTCTTTTCTAGCTTAAAATCTGGATTCTAGCAGAATCCGATTTTAACTGGTGTGTTTGGTGGCAAGTTCCAACCAAATAGGATTCTGTTGGAAACCTATATTGAGTGGAACCCTATATTGAGGGGAACCGGGATTAGTGGAAATGGTGTGGGCAACCCCCCACACCGTTATGCGGAAGGATGAAGAGGTGGGAGTGAGTGTCACCACCTCCATGTATGCGGTGTACATCTATGTTGTATGTGTTTTATATCTCCATGGTCCATTAGTTTTGAATCTCAATTAAGGGCATTGGACAAAAAATGAGGCAGATCTAAATCTCAATTGGGCCACACCACAGGAAAACAGTGTTGATTGAATGTCCACCATTAAAAACTTCTTAAGGCCCACTATAATGTTTATTTGTCATCCAACCGAGCCATCTATCTTGCGGGACTACAATTGGCCAAGGGTAAGGTTCTCAAGTGGATCCGAAGCCCAAGTGGGCCATGTTAGTGCACTTTTCTGTGGCATACTAGTGGACCTTGTTTGTCAATCACTTACGTCAGTGAGTCTACTGTCGGTTGAGCCTAATGAAGACAAAGACCGAAGACTCAAGTGGCCCCGCTGCATCAAGGAAGAAGAATTAGGTAAAAGTGATGCATTGGTGCCTTAACCTTGACCAAAACCTAACCCTTAACCTCTTCGATGACCCTGACCATATTAGGAAACCTTTAGTCATCTTAGATTGTCCCTAGGTGCACCAAAAGATCATCAAAACCTTGACCATTGTAGAGGGTTGTGAGCTTAGTGGGTCAGCTAGCAAACAGGCTGAACCCAGGCCTTTCTGACCAATCACGACCGGTTGTGGACTCCTGGCCGACCGGTCAAGACCGGTCGGACGTGTGTCCAATCCATACGGCAAGCTTGCTGTATTGTGCAGGCGAAGGACCGACCGGTCATGACCGGTCGGCTGGGCTGGTCCGACCAGTCACGACCGATCAAACAAACCCCTTTATAAGGACAGTGTATTTCCTGTCTTCAGTTGGCCTATGGCTGACCGGTCGTGGACCCTGGACGACCGGTCGTGGACCCCGACAGGTCGTGGACCCTGGACGACCTGTCGTGGACCCGCGACCAGTCGGCACTAGCCGTTTTCTGCCCATTTTGTATCCGTTGCACACTTTTCTATATAAGGGCTTGGCTCATTTTGAGGGGTAGGTAGAGGGATTTCGAGAGGAGTGAAGCCACCATTGTTGGAGACCATTTGAGGCTCATTCCCAACCTATGCAAGGCATCTTCCTTGTGCTTTAACACAATATTGGAGCATTCCAAGCTCATGAAGAATATGACCTTCATCCCCTCTTGATCTCTAGAGTTTGGAACCTTCTTGATTGGCAAATCATTGTCCAAAACTCTAAGATGAGATCGCTGTAGGAGAGAACCTCTAGGCAACCCATTCCATTAGTTGTAGAGTTCTCAAACCTACCCTCATATCACCTTAGGCATCTCAGAGGCATCACATGCAAGGTGTTTGATCGAGTGTAGCTGAGGCATTGGCGACACAAGGGCGACACGATCGTGGAAGCAAGGGAAGCTGATTGAAGCACGGGAGAGCGAAAATCAAGCAACCCAAACCGGCGCTTAACAAAGGGCTCATCCGACAAGTAAGGTTGTCTTTATTGAGAGTCCATTTAGAGTTTGTTTGTCAAACTCGATCTAGGAACGTTAGCCGTTCCTTGGCCCATTAGCCGGGCTTAAATTAAGTCTCCAAGGGGGAGCCTCCGACACCGGAGTGAACGTGCATTGGGTTGAGAATTAGCCTATGTCCAAAACTCCGTTCGGGTTGAGAGTTAGCCCTTTGTCCAACTCC
>PVNU02004182.1:0-37979 GCA_003013855.2 Liriodendron chinense
TCCCCCCATCGGACTAAATTCATAAGCCCCCTAAGAAGGGGCTCAAGCCCCATGCCAAAATCCCATCTTATAATCCTGAGTTTTCTTTCGTTTCTTTCAGATATGGGACTAAAGAGCAACACTAAAAGACAAACCTTTTTCAAAAGGAGAAACATGGAGAGAAATCTAAAATTTTAAAACACCTTTATTTTAAAAACATTTAAAATACAACAGTGACCCTATCAATAGATTTGATGACAAATAAACATTACAGCGAGCACCACTGTTTCTGTGGTGTGGTCCGGTTGAGCTTTGCATCTTTCTCATTTTTTCTCATGCCCAAAATAATATAGAAAAATGGATGGAAGTGTGGATAAAACATATACATTACAGTGGGTCTCGCAAATTCTATGTCTAGACCAAGTTCGTCTTAGTACAGATAAGATGTAATCCGCATCCACCAGACGTACTAACATGGCAAGCTAGGGATGATCCTTGCCGTGTATCAGCAGAAATTCGCTTTTAATATAATTGTGCGAGTACACACCCATTGTTATAAAAAGTTACTTTAGTGTAGTAAAATCATCCGAGGTGTCGAAAGTAGGGTGTCAATGGGCCGGGCTCGGGCCTAAAAATTAAAATTTTACACAGGGTCAGCTCAATGGCCTGGCCCGAAACAGTTCAAAACCCGGGCTAAGACCTACCTCAGGCCCAACCCATTGACAACCTTAGTCGAAAGTAGGGCTCTCAATGGAGAGGGTCAGTTCCGAGATCCGATTTGCTCCTACTCCGTATATAGTGGATTTAGATCCTAAATTTTTTTCGATAAAATAAATGGATTGGATTCAGGTTCAGCAAGAAAAATCTGAATATTATTTGGGTCGGATCTGGATCTGACACCAAAATTCGATCGGATTCTTACTATTAGATGACTTTTCATCTTCTTTAGATCTAAACTGTCTATTTTTGTTTGCCTCTTCATCTTTTTTAGATCTAGACCATTTATTTTTTGTTGCCATAGAATCTCTAAACTATATAATGGTGCAAGAAAAAAAAAAATGGTAAATAAGAATAAAAAAAACCTAAATTTTCTCTCTGCCTCTGTAGTTGTGCAACCTTTTATCTCTTTTAAAATCCCTGGAGAATCGGAGATGTGAGTTTCCAACTTTCTATCATCTTCATTAATAAATAAATAAATAAATATCTTCTTTCATATCATAGATTTTTCTACTAACATCTTCCTTTTTTATTTTTAAAAGGAGTGATTACGTGAGGCCCTGGCTCTGGGGCCCTAACTTTTTTGTAAACTTTGCACATGTGTTGTAGGTCCAAAATTTGGACCGTCTAATAGATGTCACACCTCATGAAAATCTCTAGGACCAAAACCCATATTGATGTAAAACTTTGGTGGGGCATAGCAAAGGGAAGCAGATTTTTTTAAAGGGAAGCAGATTTTTTCTTTGCTATGGTCCAGCAAAGTTTTGGGTCAAGGGGGTTTTGTCCTTGGAGGTTTCATTAGGTGAGACATCTATTAGATGGTCCAGATTTTGGACCCACAACACATGTGCAAAGTTTGCATGGAGTTCGCGTAAAAAAAGTTTGCTAGAGCTCATTTCTCTAATTATATAATTTTATATGTTTTTTTATATTTATTATATGGTAGATTTGGCTCATGATCTGACTCGAATCCAATGTTTATATGGTTTTTTTGGATCAGATGTGGATCTGGCTATTTATAAATGGATCGGATATGGATTTCACCTCTTGGATCTTAGTCAGATTCGGATTCGAATTCAATAAGAGTTACAAATTTTCGGATTCGGAGTCGGATTCAATTAGATCCGCTCCAAATCCAAGCCATTGAGAGCCCTAGTCGAAGGCTCAAAAATCTATATGCTCACCAAGTTGTATTATGTGCATGTGATGTTCATGGATCCATGATTTGAATTTGAACTCTGTATATCATAGGGCTTGCCGTAGATGGCTGAGACATGCTACAAACTTGTAAAAAAATGATCATTTGATATTCCTTACTACATGTACACGGTTGATATTTCGTGATTAGGATGGTAGATCCATTGGCACCACTGTGAATGTATAACACCCTAATTGAAAGGCAATAAACATTCAACATTTAAAGTATGAGCATTAAAAAATTACGACTCACGTACATGCCACACATGTGCCAGCATGGCATGACAGGTCCTAGATCCAATCCATCCAACAGAAGCACCACCTTAATATTGATCTGGTAGCCTAAGAATCAGGTTGATCCACCCATCAAATGGACTACAGTTTGCAAAACATATATATGTACAGTTCTAAAAAACTTAGATGAAGTATGTACAAGGTCAGACTAACTTGATTGATGGATTAGATCTAGTATGGCATATGTGTGGTGTATGCACGAGTTTTGTTGCACATATATACATCTTCACAAAGTTCTTATCTTTTTTTACAGGCATTCCGAGCTCTCTCCATCCCTAGAAAAGGGTAAATGAGTCTTTTTACATGTGCTATTTGGGGTAAAATTCCCTCTTTTTTTTTTCTTTAATAGAAGAAATACGTATGAGGCCGGCCGGACTGACCAGATGGATGGATTAAATCTCATGCCTACACGTGTGACGTATACAAGAGCTTTATTGCACACTCTGCATTTAGCGTTGCTCTCAATTTCTTTTAATTTTGGTTTCTTTTTCAAGTATCTCTCTATTCATAAAAGAATGGGCAAATAAGTCTTTTTACTTTAATTAACCGGCTCCCAAGTAAGCTTTGTAAATACGAAAGCTAGAGGTATGTTTTCGGAAAATCGATGAATTTTCGGATAAAAATCCCTAATAAATATGAGAATGGACGCGGATTTCCTGCCGACAGGAAGTTCCTAAGCTGGTAACCTAGGTGGGGCCATTGTGATGTTTGTGAGAAATCCACCCCGTTCATCCATTTTGTGAGCTCCTTTTAAGATGTACTACAAAAAAAACGAGATGAATCCAAGACTTAAGTGGGCCAAAACGTGAGGATTGAACGTCCACAGTTGAAATATTCGTGAGGCCACAGAAGTTTTGAATTAGGATAATATTTCTGTTTTCAGTTCATCCATTATGAACGGTATGGATGTCATATAAACATCACTGTGGACTCAGGGAGGTTTCAACGGTAGGAATTTTCCTACCAATCTTTTCCTTTAGTGCGGCCCACTTTAGTCTTGGATCGGGCTCAATTTTTGCTGCGCGTCCTAAAATAATCTCAAAAAACGGATGGATGGGGTAGATTTCTCACAATCATCACGATGGCCCGACCTAGGTTCCCAAGCGCAGGACTTCCTGCAAATCTGAGTCCGAGGAACTGTAAATAAGTCGAGTGAATGTGGAACCATTTTACAAATCTTTCTTTTTTCATTGAAAAAACTGATAGCCTAAAAACAGTAGATTTAAGGCACATTCATCACTGTGAGCCCCACAGTCAGGGTCCCAGTCCCGCCCACCTTGTTGGACTCGGGGTCTCACCTAATCCGCCCCTGAGCTGGATTTTGAGATATAAAATTTGATTAGATGTCATGATACGGTCAGAGATGAGGGCTGGTCGAGCACGTGCTTGACCAAACGACTTTCCAACAGGTTTGGTGTGGGGCCCACTTTTGACAAAGGCCAGCTGTCTGGATTCAGAATGCTCCGAGTTGGATATTGATAAAAGAAGGGTAGCACTCAATCGAGAAAATAGCACTCAATAGCGTGGATACAATAAATACATTATAGTGGGTTCATTGCTACACCCTATGTAGCTACGGTACGCGTGTGTGTAGCAAAAATTTTCTCCACTCAATCCATGTCGATTTCGCCTCCTCTCCACATGGGACACCGGTTTAAGGCCAAAATCGTCAGAGCCTAGCATAGGAATTCACCCGGTCGATCCCTTTTTCAGCTCATGTTAGTACATAAACTCAAAAATGAGATGGATCCAAAACTCAAGAACGAACATCATAATGTGCTATTTCTCTATTTTTCCATTGCATTTTAGTGGGCATGTGTAGAAGAGAAGTGGGCACCCCTCTTATCACATCAATTCATTTTTTCTATGGCCCGAAGGCTGAAACAATGGGTGTTCTCACCACATGATTTCCCCCATCTTCGTACCAACTAAGATACCCATAATTACCTATATAATGGCTGTTCACTATAACTGCCGCCATGTCGATCTGGACACTCATCCGAAATCCTTGTTTACTGTATTTACCGTCGAATTTCAACTCCGGTGGGTCCACCACAACTCTCATCCCGGTTGGCACTTTCACGACTGCACGATAGACGGATGGAGAATCGGCGACGTTAGTCAGGACCCTTGTGAACACCATGTTGGATGAGTTTGTGTTGTTTAGGATCAAGACGATGAACGATGGGTAATTGAGATCGAGGGTGGCCTTAGTGCAAGTGTAATTCGATCCACGGGTAATGATCTTGATCCGGTCACTCGTGTAGTTTAGCCCACAGAGGAAATTGATGTAATCTTGACGCTCGATATCATACACTAGACCTGGGTCCATGGCCTTGTTCGGATCAACGTGTCCTGCGCCATAATCAAGAGGTGTGGCGGCTGTTCCGGTGGTCATATCTAGGATCGGGCCGTGGGTGTTGTCGGTTATGTATGCAGTGGTCATGAGTGCAGACCGTATCGCAGCTGGCTCCAATCGGGGTGGGCTGAACGTAGCAATGCAGCCACACCAACGATGAGGGGTGATGATACGGAGGTTCCAGAGCCAAGCGCATATTCTGTGACCAAGTAATTGTCGCCGATCAGTTGATATCCCCGGTTGGGGACGAACGCGGCCACGATATCAACTCCTGGGGCTACTATGTCGGGCTTCAAGATCCATGGGCTCACCTGATTGGGCCCACGTGAAGAGAAGTTGGCCACCTGAGGTGCCGGCTTTGAACCCAACACCGTCATCTGGAACTTAATATCCACTGTTGGTGGCTGAGCCGCCTTGGTGACATACATCTTCATGATCTCTCCGTCCTTGATGCTGATCGCCACGAACGGCATGAAGAAGTCATTAGGATTCATGAACTGGGCCAAATCAGTTGCAAAGATCGCCCCTTCAGCACCGGTCCTATTCAATTCAGATATCTGCGACGGTAAGTTCCCAGGCGAGCAAAAGACGATCTTGCCTGCTACGTCTTTGGGGTCAAGGGTGTAGGAATCACAGATTTCCTTGCTAGCATTCCCATGTCCATAGTAAAGTGGGACACCCGAGATGTAGATGCTCTCAGGATAGAATGACTTCCCTTGAACGGTTGTGATGCCATCGCCGAGGGTGATTGAAGCCAGATAATCTCTATCAATGGTCCCTGCGCCCACCGTCGTGATCCAAGGGGCACCGTTGTTCATGGTGTAAGCATATGGCCCACTATTTCCAGCCGCACATGAAACAAAGATCCCTCTCTCCATGGCTGCAAAGGCTCCCAGTGCAATAACATTTTCGTCATAAGGCAGCGCTACTTGCATTAATCCCAATGACAATGACATCAGATCCACACCATCTGCAATCGCCTGGTCCATGCCAGCCAGAATGTCGGTCGATGCCAACTCGTCCGTTAGGTAATTGGCAAATAGGACCTTGTACATTGCCAGCCGGGCCATGGAAGCAATCCCAATGGCCGTGCCCTGAGCTTAGCCAAAGTAGTCCACATTAGGCGTCCGGCTTCCAGCAGCCGTGGATGCTGTGTACGTCCCATGCCCATGGAAGTCCCTCGGCGAATCATAGTCGTCGATCTTCGATATGTTCAGGCCCCTTTCCTTCAGGCCTTTGCTGAAAGAGCGGGCCCCGATGAGTTTCCGGTTGCAATTGGAAGAATTGAACTCAGTCCCCGTCTCACATGCTCCCCTCCATCTCTCCGGCACCGGCGGCATTCCCTCATCACTGAACATCTCGCTCTCTGGCCAGATACCGGTGTCGATGATGCCGATGATCATATCATCACCGAAGTGGCCCGTAGGCCAAAGGCCCACATGCCTATTCAGGCCAGAAACTGAGGGGTGTGTGTGGTATGGAGCTGGGCATATGTCTCTGGGTATGTGGCAAGGTGACCAGGCATTGTCTCAAGCTCATTGAGTTGGGCCTGCGACATCACGGCACTGAAGCCGCTCATCACGTGGTTGTACGTGTACAGGTGTACCGCAGCCATGCCATCGGCTGCTGAGAGGGATGAGATCGTCGACGTGTACCAACTATCATGGGTGGTGAAGGGAGCTGGTATAGCTGATTTGTCCATGTGGATGATGTAAGGCCGACGTTGGTCGGCCGACGATGTGGCCACATGAGTGAGAAGCAAGAGGAAGAGATGAGCATGGAAGGGGTGATAATGTGGTGGGCCATGGCTAGTGACATGGACCTTGTGTTTGGGTAGAGTGGTTAGTATTTGGGATTTATATATATATATAGACATCAGATTCGTTCAGCTAAATTAATCCAAATGCAATCGACAATACCGATTGGGAGGAATTTTCAACAAGAGAAATCTGTTTGCATACCACAAAAAATTTATCTTCCCAAAGAAAAATCTTCAGGTAATAATAAAAAAAAAAAAAAAAAAAAAAAAAACCAGAGAAATCTGTTTGCATAGTATGCACCGGTTTCCTCTTCTGACAAGTGGGACCCATGGTGTTTTTTATTCGAAGGTACGGCCAGAGAAATCGAAAGGTCACCATTTTGAAACAGACAGTTTAAGCACTCGTTGTGGCGGCTGGATACGGCTCATCCAAACTTCATTAGATCTATGGCCATGTTTGAGAGGATTAGGCATAGTGGGTCCGTCCTGGGCTCAAAATTCAACGCCCAGTGGGTTAAGAAGCCTGATTAGGTATGTGTATGACAACTTTTCTATTGGGAACATATCAAACCAGGACCAGGCCTATTTTAAGGTCATGTTTCAGTGATCCAAATCGTCCACATGGTGGGCCTCACCACGGATGGAGACTCTTAAAAATAATATCTCATTTTTGACGGCAATTGAGAGCATATCTTTTGGGTATCCCAATCCATGGTAAGGCGCTTCATAGGAGCAAAATAGGCTCATCAGACCATAGGATGAGGGCTTGTGCCCATAAATTTGGCCCATATTCCAGGCTCGGGATTGAAATCTGAGCATTTAGAGTTTGCCGGCTGAGCCGGACAAGGTCAATGATGAATGCTCCCATCGATGAGATCCAATAATCAAGCGGACCATGTCACGTTGAAAGAGTGGATGGCATAAAGACACTAATGATTCCTATTTGACGTACATGTACATGTGTAATTTAAAGATATTTTATGGATTAGATCAGATTTCAATGATCCAAACTGTTTATAAAATAGCATGGCCGTCGGATTTGTGGACAAACATTGGACGGTTAAAATGAAAAGTATCGAATGGCACTGTTTCAACAAAAAAGGTGTTCAAGAATGATAGTTTAGGATCTTGACTTGTTGGTCATGTTTGGATTGTAAGTTACTTAAGATAATTAAGCTACTTATCAGATAAGATACTTCTCTTGGTTTTTACTTATTATGCCGATAAGTATGTTTGGTACACAATATACTTATCGGCCAGTAAGTAAATAAGTATGTTTGGTAATAACACAATTATAAGTATGTTGAGGTGTGGAGCCAATCACACCTTGCTGATCAGGAGGTGGTCGGGCGCCCGGATAGTCTAGTGGATCGAGCGCCCGATATTCAAATGATTGAGACAAAACTCTTTGGACTGTTTTGTGAACAGTCGGGCGCCCGATAGTCAGCCTGATCGGCCGCCCGATAATCGACTGATAATCGGCTGCGCAACAACTGGTATCAGAGCTATTTGTTTAGTTCAAGTGGGAGTGATAACAGAAGAAGGGAAAACTAGAATTGAGAAATTTGATGGTTCAAACTTTGCCTTCTAGAAGATGCAGATAGAGGATTATTTATATCAGGAGGACATCTATATTCCTTTAGAAGGAAAAGAGAAGAAACCAGAAAAGATGACAGATGATGAATGGACTTTAGTGGATCGAAAGGCTTTAGGAACGATCCGACTCTCTTTGTCTAAGAGCGTCGCCTTCAGTATATCCAAAGTAAAGACCATAAAAGAATTAATGCAAGCTTTGACTACGATGTATGAGAAACCCTCAGCATCCAAGAAGGTTCATCGTATGAAATGGCTATTCAACATGAAGATGTCAGATGGTGGGGGCATGACTGAACATTTAAACGAGTTCAATATAGTCACGAGCCAATTGAAATCTGTTGGCATCACTTTTGATGACGAGGTCAGGGCGATATTGATCTTGTCCAGTTTACCAGACAGTTGGAATGGTTTGATGATTACCATGAGCAATTCCTCAGGAACGACGAAATTGAAATTCGATGATGTGGTCGGTCTAATTCTCAGCAAAGAATCTAGAAGGAAGGCATCGAGAGTTTCAAGGGACTCGGGGAATGCTTTAAATGTTGAAAGAAGATGAAGATCTTCGAACAAAGGTAGCAATAAACACGGGCATTCTAAGTCGATGAATAAGTCAAAGGGACCGAAAGACAAGGACGGGTGTTGGCATTATAGGAAGAAGGGGCACATGAAGCGTGATTGCAGGGCGCTTAAGAAACAAGAATGAAGCTCTTAAGGTGGGAATGATTCAGTGAATCTATCTGAGGAGAGTGACACAGAGGCGTTGATCTTGTCTCTTGATGCGCGGAATAAGTCTTGGGTTGTAGACTCGAGTGCTTCGTTTCATGCCACTTCATCGAAAGAAGTTCTTTGTGATTATGTGTCAAGTGACTTTGGAAGAGTCTAGCTGGGTGATGATGAGCCATGCAGTATTGTTAGCAAGGGAGACGTTCACTTAAGTAAGAAAAATGGAACGGTCTTAAAGTTGAAGGATATCAAACATGTACCGAGTTTGAGAAGGAACTTGATCTCAGTGGGTCAGTTGGCCGATACCGAATATGTAACGACATTCACTAGTGATTTTTGGAAGGTCACAAAACGTGCCTTTGTGATATCTCGAGGCAAGAAGGAAGGTACTTTATACATGACTTTCGAATTGTATAATTCACTCGCAGTCGCATCAACTGGAGTGAACGGGCAATTATGGCATCAGAGGTTGGGACATATGAGTGAGAAGAGGATGAAAGTGCTATTTCAAAGGAGAAGCTACCAGGGTTGAAGTCTATTGACCTGAAATTCTGCGAGGATTGCGTGTATAGCAAGCAGAAGAGAGTAAGCTTCAAGAAGACAAGACGCGCTCCAAAGACGCATCTATTGGAGCTTATACACACTGATGTGTGGGGACCAGCACAAGTATCATCTCTTAATGGATCACGTTATTTTGTTTCTTTTATTGATGATGCTAGTAGAAAACTGTGGGTCTATTTCTTAAAACATAAATTTGAGGTGTTTGATGTATTTAAAAAGTGGAAGGTTATGGTAGAAAAGGTGACAGATAAAATAGTAAAATGTCTCAGATCAGATAATGGGAGAGAATACTATGATAAGACGTTTGAGGAGTATTGCGCAGCAAATGAGATCAACCATTAGAAAACGATTTCATGGACACCGCAGCAGAACGGTGTGGCTGAGCGCATTAACATGACTATCCTTGAGCGCGCCAGGAGCATGAGGTTATATGTAGGGTTGCCTATGTAGGGTTGCCTAAGACATTTTGGGCAGATGCTGTGAATACTGTCCTATATCTCATCAATAGAAGTCCCTCAGCACCATTGGATGGTAGGTTACCAGAAGAAATGTAGACTGAAAAAGAGGTGAACCTTGCACAGCTTAGAGTGTTTAGTTGCACTTCTTATGTTCACATTGATGTAAAACACAAAAACAAGCCGAATGCAAAGTCCAGAAGGTGCATGTTTATAGGCTACGGGCAGAATGATTTTGGCTACCGATTTTGGGATACAGAGAACCAAAAAATCATCAGAACCAAGGACATAATCTTCAATAAAAAAAGTGATGCATAATGACAGTGTACAAAAAAAAAGCAGAATAAGGCCGATAAGAAGGAATTAGTAGAGTTGGAAGAGTTATCGGACATGGTTGTTACAGTGCGACAGGATGAGCATGCACAGGAGCATGATGAGGCAGAACCGCAGACACCGATTGTGAGGAGGTCTACTTGGGAGAGGAGACCCAAGATTCGATACTCACACTCCTTACATTATCTACTGCTGATAGATAATGATGAACCAGAATATTTTGAAGAGGCACTACGGTCAGATACACGGGTTAAGTGGGAGTAGGCCATGGATGATGAGATGGACTATCTTGAGTCCAATCATACGTGAGAGCCAGTCACTCTATCTAAGGGTAAGAAAGCTCTTCATAACAAGTGGCTTTACAGACTGAAGGAGGAGCATGATGGTTCTATAATGCCCCAAAATTCGGCTCTCGTGGACAATACGATGGGCCGCGTTTTCGGGTGTTAACTAAAATGTATTAGGGATATATTTTCATACATTCATCTTTATTTCCCACATTCATGGCATTCATAGCATAACGATGGAATTCAAGGTTCTTATTCGATGTTTTTTACTCTACGTTATCAACATAATGTCCTTAAATCATACAAAATATATAATATTTCACTTTCCGTCTCCTTAGGAGACTTAATTCAATTTACATGAAATAAATTTATTTTACGAAAATGAAAACAATAAACATTATTCATCTTCAAAGCGATACAGCTTCATTGTCCGTCATTGACCGCCATGAAACTATATATTATTTAACTTGTAAGTCGGGTTCGTCTAATGAATCGTCACTTGCAACAAGCTGGTGGTGTTTTATAACACCGTCCCAGGAGGGAGTGATTTACTCGCGATCAACTCAGTGAGGGTTACCCCCTAAGATTAGCATAATAATATCCAAACACAAGTATACCCAACCAAAATATACATAAGAAAATCTTATTTAATGCAATATATGATATGTATGCTCTGGCTAAGGCACCCTAACTAAATAAGATGGGATTTATTCCAACTCCTCTCAACAACCACTGGTCACCAAGTCTATGATGAAGCGGGTAATTCCACAACCTCATGTTAACAAACCCAGCCAATGAAGGTGATGGCCACCCATCCCCCTACCACAAGATAGCGCCGCAGCACCTACAGGGCTGACCCATCAAGTCGGGTCCAGTGAATGCATGATTAGTTTCACCTTTAGTTAAGTAGTTTAACATCCAGTCAATTAAACGATGTTCACGACTAATGACTACTCCTTACCCCCATTAGTTTAAGGAAGCTCAAGGTCACTATGGAGGGCTCGTCACCCAGTATATGCCGACAGCTCAGGCTTAGTGTCCCATACCACCATCCCTGGCTCATGAAACTTCTCGTATTCATCAATCTCATTCCTCAAAGGGTCCACCACAGGTAACATATCAAACAAGGATCCCTTGGCACGTATCCAACAATGCACACGGTAGTGTTAAACTCAACATCATGGCATATGCGACCAACAACACATCTACGGTAATGCCAACACTTAGTCGTCAATGTCAAGGCATATCATTCAATAATACACATGGTGATGCCAATTCTTACTATAACCAATA
Organism: Liriodendron chinense; assembly: GCA_003013855.2. NCBI lineage: Eukaryota > Viridiplantae > Streptophyta > Magnoliopsida > Magnoliales > Magnoliaceae > Liriodendron > Liriodendron chinense. Next base: position 11,554 of record PVNU02004182.1, read on the forward strand.
AGGCATATTCATCCAAAAACATCCACATGGTAATGCCAACATAACAAGGTCTCATACGAGCTTGATCTCTTAACATCAAATGGTTATATCAGTACGAGATTAAATGGCATTCATTAACATAACATCCATATACAGAATTCTGAATCATACAACAAATCAATTATCATGTTTATCATGAGCATATAACGAACGTAAATTAAGCATAGTCTCCACATAAGCATATACATCATCATGGTTCCTTTTCCAAACACATAAGCATAAATCATGGTTCACATACATCAAAATTCATAGTACACATCAAGGAATACCATACAAATCATAATCACATGAAGAGATTTCAACAACCACGATTTCAAGAAATCACATAATAAAACCCTAGTGTCTAAGTATGTAATTGACAAGAAACATGATATTATTGTAACTAGGCTTAAAAGAAATCATTACCTTTGCCTTAGATAAAAATCCTAGGTAGAATTGATGGAGAAGATGTTAAACCTCCTAATTTATACGTTTGTCAACCCATTACATCATATTATATGCATGGTTTGCATGTTTAAAAGACCCTTCTAATGTATGTTTTGTGAATGTAGGATTGAGAGAGAGACTTCACTCCATTAATACTTGAAAGACACATTTAGGAGTATTCGCTCGCCTCAAGTGTAAGGCTGCGATGTAGTAATAAATCTTGGTAAGACCGAAGTCGATCCACAGGGAATTAGAAAAAACTTTCAAACTATTTCAGCAACTCAGTTTTGCAAGAAATAGGATTCAATTGAGTAATTAAACTAAAACAGAAACTTAATGAAAAATCAGTAATTTAAGGTACTAAGGCATTCAAGGATCCACTTGTAGCAATCCCATGTTAATCCAATCAATCCATGTATAGAGCACAACTAGATTTGAAGTCCTATCTCTCATCTAGTTGGAAAATAAAGCATTCAAACACATTCAATTCCATTCAAGCTGAACTTCCGAGTTCTAGTCCCATTCAATCAATGTTGAATTCAAAATCATAGCCTTCGGAGTAATAGCCATGCCTATGGACTATGGCCTGCTCAAGGATTACTATAATTCGAATCTAAACAAGCATCATATGATAATCTCAGAGAATTGCAAGGAATTCATGTCCAGAGCACATGAACTCTCATAAAACATCTCAAACTACCAACTTAAGGGACTAAAATAGATAAAAATCCAAACTTGAATTGAAATTACTTGAATTAAACTAAATCAAACATGAAATTAGCTACAAGCTTCACCTCTCAGCCTTAACTGAGAGATTCTAGCCGAGCATTGTCATACTACAACTAGAACTCACAATAAAAAGCATAAAAACTAGAAAAACTAAAAATTGGAGGGTTGCTGAAGCTCCACGACGACTTCCGTCCTCTCCCACGACCTTCCTTGGCTTCTATGATGACCTAGGAAGAGCCCCTAGGTGTCCTTTTATAGTGTGGAAGCCCCTTGCGTAGGTTACGCACTGCGCAGAAATTGCGCAAGGTTACACACTGCGCAGAAAATCTCGGAGCTTCACGGAGAAGATTTATTACGCAGACGACCGGTCGCACGACCGGTCGCAAAACGTCACTTTTTAGTCCAGAGAGTTTGCCAAAATTCTGATTTAATTTTTTAATTCAAAGACCGGTCGCACGACCGATCTGGGCATCGGACGACCGGTCGCACGACCGGTCATGAATGGTCCAATGACCTTCTCTGAAAGTTTTCCTTCTGTGCATAATCGGACCGGTTGGACGACCGGTCCTGGCAATGGACGACCAGTCGCACGACCGGTCTTGGCCTTTGTTTCTGCTTTCTCCTTTTGCTTCTTTCTTCCTTTCTTCTTCTCTCTTTCTACTTTCTTTGGTCCTTCTTTCTTCTTCATTCAATGCTCCTAAATGTCTCCTTTTAGTCACCAATTAGACGAAGTCGCTCTCATTCCTACAATCACAAAATATGTATTAGATGGGTTGTTTAAGCATGAAAACTGTGCATATAATGTGATGTACTGGGCAATGCAATGTATAAATTTGAGGTTCAACACACCCCCCAACCAGCTTTTTGCTAGTCCTGAGCAAAACATGCGTGAATAAGTTCAAACCTCCAAACCCAACTCTCTTTCAGAAACCATGTTTCTATCTATTCCAAGACACACAAGTATAAAATTTGGAGAAACTAGGTGATAGAAATTGCAAACTTAAACTCTCAAAGCATAAGAAGTGTCTATATGAAATACCCGCTGATTGATTGATAAATGGAAGAACTCGAACAATTTCAACCCAGTGTGCATAGTGAAAGTTCATCTCATGAGTTTCTGGGGTTGTATTCTTCATAGATCAACTAAACTGTGGATCTCAAGGTGCACAGAGTAACAACAAGCCTATGACAGGAATTTGTCTTACCGTCCTTCCGACGGCTTTCACACTACGTCCCATTTCCGGCTTTGGTTACGGGTAGACCATCCCCCGGTTGGTAATAGGTAGCCCTTTTCAGAATTTTCTACCATTTTTCCTTCATTCCCGATTTCATCCTTTCTTTTCCTTTTTTCTTTTAATTTAGATAGGATTTTTAAAAATCCATATCTTTCGTTATTTTCCCATGGACAAGGATGGACAAAATACCCCGGCTTGGTTTCTCAACACCTTTTAAATCAACGTCTAGCTCATCCACAAATCACATAATCCTTTCAACCCATGAAAATCGTGTGATGTGAATTAGGTGTAAAAAGTGTTCAAATTTTCTATCAATCACAACAATAGGGGAAATAACATATAAAACCATTATGTTAGGAGAAATTCAAGACTTACAACATCACACACTTCGTATCTCCTCTTCTCATACTCATATCATCTCGAATGCATAGAAATAAGAATTTCTAAAAGAGTTTTGAAATTTTAGAAAATTCAAAAAATTTTGCGCATATGAGGCTTGAAATGTTGCAACATGTTAGATGAAGAATCTCATCTCACCCCCCAACCAAATCTTGCATTGTCCTCAATGTAAAAAGATATGTAATGAGCATGAACATTAGAGCAATGGTAAAATATGAGAGAGTGAGAACAATATTACCTTAGAGAGTGATCCTGGAAGTCTGCAACTCCAATAACTAAATCCTACTAAAACAGTAAAACTAAACCTACCTAAGCTATACCTCCGTCAGACTAGGAGATCAATCATCCTGATACACAGGATCATTCAGAGTGATGGACATGTCCTCTGAATCAAATTTCTCAACAAATGGTTTAAGGCGGTGTCCATTAACTTTAAAACAATTACCATTCGCTGCATTCTCAATCTCCACAGCCCTATGAGGAAAAACTTTTTTGACAATATATGGGCCGGTCCATCGAGATCGTAATTTTCCTGAAAAAAGATGAAGTTGGGAATTGTACAAGAGTACTTTCTGTCTTTCATGGAAAGATTTCCTGAAGATGTGCTTGTCATGAAAGGCCTTCATCTTACTCTTGTAAATTCTCGAGTTCTCATATGCATCGTTCCGGATCTCATCAAGCTCATTTAATTGAAATTTGCGAAGGAGCTAGCCTTGTCAATGTCAAAATTTAAAGCCCAAATTGCCCAATAGGCTTTGTGTTCTATCTCCACAGGCAAGTGGCAGGCTTTCCCATAGACCAGTCTATAAGGGGACATTTTAATGGGTGTCTTGTAGGCGGTACGGTGAGCCCAAAGTGCATCATCTAATCTTAGGGACCAATCCTTGCGATCCGGTCTCACCGTCTTTTCCAAAATCTGTTTGATTTCCCTATTGGAGATTTCAGCTTGCCCACTTGTCTGTGGGTGGTATGGGGTACTCACTTTATGCCTAATACTGTATGTCTTCATTAAAGCTTCAAAAGGTCTATTGCAAAAGTAAGAACCACCATCACTAATGATGGCTCGAGGCGTCCCGAATCTAGAAAGTATGTTTTCTTTGAGGAACTTGAGAACCGTACGATGATCGTTGGTTCTATATGGGATAGCCTCTATCCATTTAGACACATAGTCTACGACAAACAAAATATAGACATGTCCAAATGATGAGGGGAATGGTCCCATGAAATCGATGCCCCAACAGTCAAAGACTTCAAGATATTGAATTGGGGTGAGAGGCATCATATTTCGACGGGATAGTCCTCCTAACTTTTGGCAGCGCTCGCATGCTTTGCAAAACTCATGGGTGTCCTTGAATAGCGTGGGCCAATAAAAATCACATTGCAGAATTTTTGCAGTAGTTTTCTTGGCGAAAAAATGACCCCCACATGCTTGATCATGACAAAAGGAGATGACGAAATTATGTTCATCATCAGGAACACATCTCCTTAGGATTTGGTATGGGCAATATTTAAACAATAAAGGTTCATCCTAGAAAAATCTGCGCACTTCCCTTAGAAATTTACGTTTATCTTGCGCAGTCCAATGAATTGGCATCGCACCTGTGGAAAGATAATTGGCTATATCAGCATACCATGGTGGATGCATAGCAACAAAGAGTTGCTCATAAGGGAATGAGTCCTTAATAGGTGACTCGTCAATGGAATTAGGTAGAACCAGGTGGGATAGATGATCCGCCACCACATTTTCTACCGCCTTCTTGTCTTTGATCTCCAAGTCGAATTATTGAAGGAGTAGGATCCATCTAAGCAAACGGGGCTTAGCATCCTCTTCGAAAGAAGATGTTTCAGCGCCGCATGATCCGTGTAAACAATAACCTTGGATCCTATTAAGTAAGGCCTGAATTTGTCCAAGGCAAAAATGACAGCTAGGAGATCTTTCTCCGTAGTCGAATAATTAACTTGGGAGGGATTCAAGGTCCTACTTGCGTAGTAGATAACATGGGGCTTCTTATCCTTCTTTTGGCCTAACACCGCCCCAATAACATAATCGCTCGCATCGCACATCAACTCAAAAGGAATGGACCAATCTGGTGGTTGCATAATAGGAGCGGTTGTCAACATGTCTTTTAGCTTTGAAAAAGCTAATTGACATTTGGTACTCCACTCAAATTGGTTCTCCTTTTGTAGAAGGTTACATAAAGGCCTTGAGATATGACAAAAATCTTTTATGAATCTTCTATAGAAACCGGCGTGTCTAAGGAAGGACCGCACATCGCGTATGCTTTTGGGTGGTGGTAGATTGAAAATTATGTCAATTTTTACCCGGTCTACCTCTATTCCATTGGACGAGATGATATGTCCAAGGACTATTCCTCTATGTACCATGAAATGGCACTTTTTCCAGTTTAAAACAAGGTTCTTCTCCTCACACCTCATCAAGACCAACTTTAAGTGCTTGAGGCACTCATCAAACGTACAACCAAAAACAGAAAAATCGTCCATGAATACCTCAAGAAACTCACCCACCATGTCCGAGAAAATACTCAACATGCATCGTTGGAATGTGGCGGGTGCATTACATAACCCGAATGGCATTCTTCGGTAAGCGAAGGTGCCAAACGGGCATGTAAATGTGGTTTTCTCTTGGACCTCCGGAGCTATCTCAATTTGGTTGTATCCGGAATAGCCATCTAGGAAGCAATAATAGGAATGGCCTGCTAACCTCTCCAAAATTTGATCCATAAATGGGAGAGGGAAGTGGTCTTTCCTAGTAACCGTGTTGAGCTTTCGATAATCAATGCACATACGCCAACCGATGGTCACCCTAGTCGGTATAAGCTCGTTGTTGGCGTTTTCTATGATGGTAATACCGGATTTCTTGGGGACAACTTGGGTAGAACTCACCCATTGGCTATCTGAGATGGGGTAGATGATACCCACATCTAATAGCTTTAACACCTCGGCTTTGGCAACCTCCATCATGTTTGGATTTAGCAGTCTTTGAGGTTGTCTAGTCGTTTTTGCATTTTCTTCAAGGTGTATACGGTGAGTGCAAACCGAAGAATCTATCCCTTTAAGATCCGTTATTGTCCAACCTATGGCTTCCCTATGTTCTTTGAGTAGCTCAATCAACTTGAGCTCTTGGTCTTTCTCTGAATGAGAGGCAATGACAACTGGAAAAGTTTCCTCTTGACCCAAATATACATATTTAAGCTCGGATGGCAATGATTTAAGGTCAAGCTTCGGTGGTTTGATGCTAGACGGTAGAGGCCTTGATGTGGTTGGTGGCAACTTTTCAAAATGGGGCCTCCACCGGCTAGTACCAACTACCGGTCTTTATATATTCAATGCTTGCACAATTTCACTAATGATGGGGTCTTCGGAATCCATGAAATGTGCTAAGCATGTCTCCAAGCTTTCTAGTGGTTCAAGTTGGAGGAGTTCTTCTTCTTCAAAAGATTTAAGCATGTTTACCTCGAAGAACTCATCATCATCGACATCCCTATGTCTTTTGCCCAAGTGAAACACATTCACCTCTAATGTCATGTTTCCAAAAGATAGTTGCATCACCCCATTCCGGCAATTGATGATTGCGTTTGATGTGGCAAGGAATGGGCGGCCTAATATTACCGGTATTTGGGTGCTAGCATCCAAAACCGATTGTGTGTCCAAGATGATAAAATCTACCGGGTAGTAGAATTTGTCAACTTGGACTAGAACATCCTCAACTATCCCCTCGGTACACGGATAGATCTATCAGTGAGTTGCAACGTTGTTTTGGTGGGTTTTAATTCACCAAGACCCAATTGCTCATATACCGAGTATGGGATCAAGTTCACACTCGCCCCCAAATCTAGCAAGGCACGTTCAATCCGGTAGTCTCCAATGATACATGAGACGGTGGGACTACCGGGATCTTTGAATTTTTAGGGGGTCTCTTGAGTGAGAATGGCACTCACTTGCTCATTTAAGAAGGCCTTTTGCTGCACATTATATTTGCATTTTGTTGTGTATAGGTCCTTTAGAAACTTGGCATAAGAGGGGATTTGTTTGATGGCATCAAGCAAAGGGATGTTAATCTTGACTTGTCTGAAAATCTCTAGAATATCATGAGAGTTTGGAAGAGATTTTGGGGCAACCAATCTCGAAGGGAATGGTGCTACGGGCTTGTAAACGTGTTCCGTTTCTTGTGGGGCTAAGTTAGATCCATCCTCATCCTCAGAATTTACCGGATCATTAGGCTTATCGGCCTTCACCAGAATAGATTTGTCAATTTGTTTACCACTTCTAAGAGTGGTGATGGATTTGGCTTGCTCCATGTGTTGGTTGGAAGGATTAGGAATGCTCACTTCATGTACTTGCTTTGGATTGGGCTAAGGTTGGGCCAGAAAGGTCCCTTCCCTAGCATTCAAGCGTCCCTTAATCTCATCAACCAAGACTTTAAGCTCTTGGAACAATTGCTGATTTGTTTGATTGATTTGTGTTTGCCCTTGTATAAATGCTTTCAAGGTATCCTCCATTGAGAACTGAGGTGGGGCTATATTTTGCATGGGTGGCCCTCTTTAAGAGTTAGTAGGGTTGCCCGTAGGAGCATTCTTCCAACTAAAATTTGGGTGGTTCTTCCAACTGTCATTGTACGTATTACCCACCGGTCCATTGAAGAGCCGTTGATACCCATATGTGGCATTTGCATGTTCATGTAATACCTCTTGAAATGCAGGAATTGTGAGACAATTTTGCGTAGCGTGTAAATCGGTGAGACAAATCCCACATATGGTTTCAATAGCTTCATTGGACTTTGGAACTCCACTTTTACTAAGTTCCATGGCCTCAACCTTCCTTGTGAGGTCGGCTATCCTTGAATTCACGTCGTCTTCCTCCTTAAGGATATAGATCCCTCCTTTCTCTTGAATAGGCTTGGGGTTATTGGGTTTATCCGAGGTATCCCAAGATTGGGCATTTTCAGCCAACATGTCCAAGTAACTCCAAGCCTCATCTGGATTTTTACTCATAAACTCGCCATTGTACATCATCTCTACAAATTGGCGCATATTGGAACTTAATCCATCATTGAAAAAATTTATAATTCGCCAACTCTCATAGCCATGATGTGGGCAAGCAAGTAGGAGGTCATTAAATCTCTCCTAACATTGAAAAAAAGATTCACCCTCTTTAGCCGAGAAATTCATTATAGCTCTTCGAAGGGTGTTCATTTTATGAGCCGGGAAGAACTTTTTTAAGAATTCCCGGGTCATCTCAATCCATGACCCAATCGAATGTGGTCTAAGAGAGTGAAGCCTGAGGTCGATCCACAGGGAATTAGAAACAACTTTCAAACTATTTCAGCAACTCAGTTTTGCAAGAAATAGGATTCAATTGAGTAATTAAACTAAAACAGAAACTTAATGAAAAATCAGTAATTTAAGGTACTAAGGCATTCAAGGATCCACTTATAGCAATCCCATGTTAATCCAATCAATCCAAGTATAGAGCACAACTAGATTTGAAGTCCTATCTCTCATCTAGTTAGAAAATAAAGCATTCAAACACATTCAATTCCATTCAAGCTGAACTTCCGAGTTCTAGTCCCATTCAATCAATGTAGAATTCAAATCATAGCCTTCGGAGTAACAGCCATGCCTATGGACTATGGCCTGCTCAAGGATTACTATAATTTGAATTTAAACAAGCATCATATGATAATCTTAGAGAATTGCAAGGAATTCATGTCCGGAGCACATGAACTCTCATAAAACATCTCAAACTACCAACTTAAGGGACTAAAATAAATAAAAATCCAAACTTGAATTGAAACTACTTGAATTAAACTGAATCAAACATGAAATTAGCTACAAGCTTCACCTCTCAGCCTTAGCTGAGAGATTTTAGCCTAAAATTGTCATACTACAACTATAACTCATAATAGAAAGCATAAAAACTAGAAAAACTGAAAATTGGAGGGTTACTGAAGCTCCACGACGACTTCTGTCCTCTCCCACAACCTTCCTTGGCTTCTATGATGAGCTAGGAAGAGCCCATAGGTGTCCTTTTATAGTGTGGAAACCCCTTGCGTCGGAAACATCCAGAAATTGTGCAAGGTTACGCACTGCGCAGAAAATCTCGGAGCTTCACGGAGAAGCTTTATTACGCAGACGACCGGTCGCACGACCGGTCGTGAATGGTCCAGTGACCTTCTCTGAAATTTTTCCTTCTGTACATAATCGGACCAGTCGAACGACCGGTCCTGGCGATGGACGACCGGTCGCACGACCGGTCTTGGCCTTTGTTTCTGCTTTCTCCTTTTGCTTCTTTCTTCATTTCTTCTTCTCTCTTTCTACTTTCTTTGGTCCTTCTTTCTTCTTCATCTAATGCTCCTAAATGTCTCCTTTTGGTCACCAATTGGATGAAGTCGCTCTCATTCCTACAATCACAAAATATGTATTAGATGGGTTGTTTAAGCATGAAAACCGTGCATATAATGTGATGTACTGGGCAATGCAATGTACAAATTTGAGGTTCAACAAGGAGCCTTTGATGAAGACCCTGTTGGGATAGAAGCCGGCAGCGGAAGCGGAACACCAAACACGTGAAGCAATGCAAAATCAAACGAGTAACAAGATGCAATCAATCACACGCAAGCACACCACAAGAGACTCCGAATTTTACGTCGAAAAACCCCAAAATGGGTAAAAAAACCACGGCACAAAGCGATCCACTATGAATATCAGAAGATTACAGAGATTGACAGCCCACAAAGCAAGGAAACACAGAGAAAATCCCAAATTCTCTCTCACACACACCTCTCCCCTCTTCCTCGTATGAATAGGAAACCTTGGACACCCTAGGATACCTCTCTAGGTCGGATTACAATACCTTAAATAGGAAGAAATCCGAAAATAGAAACACCTTGCGCAGTACTGCGGACTGCGTAAGAAATCTGCGCGGACAGCCGGCCGGTCGGCCGACAGGTCGGCCTTCACAAAAACAGTCCAGGGAGAACTCACACGTTTCTGCCTCACAGCCGACCGATCGCCCGACCGGTCGGAGCCCACTGACGACCAGTCGGCCGACCGGTCTGGGCACAAACTGCACATGAGGGGGGCTTTCAAACTACATCTGGGTCAGGCCGTCCGGCCGGTCGGCCAGGCCGGTCGAAGCACCCAATTCGTGCATCATTTGAAGACTCCCCAACAAACTCCACCGAGGCTTCAAACGCCGAATCAACACATCCTTGCAACGTCATCTCATCTTCAATCATAGCTCCACCGCTTCTCGTGCCACCATGGACCCTATCTGTAACAACTCGGATCCTTACAATAATAATAATGTGATTTACTTGAAAGTCCTGGAATAATTTTAATGGTAGATTAATTGAGTAGTTGAGCAACTACATAACTGTAACATTTTCAAATTTCATGACTTAAATTATAGGACCATTTGCAAAAATCATGATTTCTGGTGATCATTATCATACAAAACTCTATATACTAGCTCTAGGACACGATCCAACCATACATGTCAAATTTCAACCCTCCGATCATCCTACAAATGCCCTAATTAGAAATCGGGCCATAAGTGGGCAATCTAATTTCAGAAATGTCTCATTTTTAGTGTCATAACCTAAAATGATGTGGCCTACCTGATGATTGGAGTGGATGTTGCATGTACATCATGGTGGGACCCACGTGCATAACATGCACGTCGCTGGTCCGGTCAACCAGCGTTGACCGCGAAACCGAAGAAGAGTTCTTCTTCTTCTTCGTTGCAGCGTTGCTGTGAGCGAGCACTGTCCGCTTGTTTCATCCCCGCCATCCGATGATGACCATTGCAGGTGGGCCCCACATGAAAGCGGAACATGAAGCTCGAGTGTACGTGCGCCGCACGTAACGGATTGTTTAAAGAAACTCGTCATCATCCGCTTCTTCACCCGCTGAAACAGCGGACGCTGTTACAGCGTCCGCACGCTGTTGTCAATGGGACCCCATGCGATCATCGAGATGGGCCCCATAGTTCGATCCACACCGTCCATTCAACTCACCTCCACCATACGACTTGTATACCGGACATCACCCTATAACGTTACTCGTTCAGCGTACGTGAAACCGTTGTTTTCAACCGTTTCGAGTTTAGATCGCCAAGATCCGGATCTTTTCACTACCGGAACGATCAAGATTTGCTTCTCGAGGGTCGTGTGGACCCCACATATCATTTCAACGGTTCCCATGTGGAGTAGGTAGCAAGAAAAGGGAATCCAACTTCCGCTTGGAAACGGAAGCTCAAACCGGTTGCACCCGCGACCGTGTTTTCGCTGTACTTAGCTATATAAGCCATCTTCATCTTCTTTTGCTCTTCAAAACACGTCAGAGAGAGTGAGGGAGAGAGTGATCCGTTAGGAGGTGTGGGCCGTTCGGATAGAGAGAGAAAGAGAGCAGCGGTAAAGAGAGAAAGTGAGAGGCTGCTGTTGCTGTTGTTGCTGCCGTTGCTGCTCTTGCTGCTCTTGCTGGGGCAGTAAGAAAGGGAAAGGAAGAAGGAAAAAGAAGAAGAAGAGAAGGAACGAGAGAGAGAGAGAGAGAGAAACGAGAGAGATAGAGAGAGAAGCGGTGAGAGAGAGAGAGAGGGAGGTAGCTGAGCTGTTGCTGCTGTTGCTGTGGGGACAGCACCCCAGTCAGCAAGAAACAGAGAAGAAGAAAGAAAGAAGAAAAAGGAGAAGGAAAGAAGGAAGAGGAAGAAAGTTTTCTCTAGACCAATCCGAGTCGACTCGTTGAGCGACTCACTGAGCCAACTCGGAATCTAGTTTGGGGTTGTGGGGAACCTATAGTTCATCGTACTGTGAGTGATTCTTCACATGGATTTCGGTTAATTTCTACCAAATATTTTCTTTTAGCTATTGTTCAAATCTGGGGTTGAGTTATTTAAATTTTAAGTTATTCTCAAGTCTTCAAATTGATCCTAGGTAAGGGATTCCACCTTTTGTTGTATTCTCCAACTCCATATTTACATTCTTTACTTTTCTTGTAGATCTCTCTCCACTTTTCTACGTAACCCTACCTAGAGGTTAAACATAGGTTGAACGTACTTCCTTCAAATTCGCCTCGTAGGTTTCAAATATAAAAACCCTAGCTAAACGAAACGTAGATGCACGATACATTGGTGTGGGTACAACACGTTATGTAACTTTAGGTGACTTACTTCTTTAACAACTCTCTTAATGTATGATGAATAATTAGATGAATAATTATTTAATTACAGATGACACATGCATGGTGTGATTGGGTTTGAATGATGATATGCATTGTATGCTTGAAGATATGTTTTCATGATTCATGACATTCATATACAACTTTTATACACAACGACAGAACAGGAGCATGGTTGATTTGACTCCTGGCGTGCATGGTTGATTTGCCACCTCGCTGTACCGGTTAGGTGAGCATGGTTGATTTGCGACAGGTTCCTAATGTTCAGTGGCAGCGAGTTCTGGTCTTTTCACTTATTGAGCATGTTTGATTTGCTCGGTTGGATCAGTGGTGCATGGTTGATTTGCCCACTGGCGTGCATGGTTGATTTGCCGCCTCGTTGTACCGGTTAGGTGAGCATGGTTGATTTGCGACAGGTTCCTAATGTTCAGTGGCAACGAGTTCCTAGACATTTGTTGCTCTCACACGTATCATAACATACATGACATCATGATAATCATGTTTCATTCATAATAAGACATAAAGTGTGTTAATCATCGCCATAGCCTTGTATATACGTATGATTTTAGCTGTTGGTATTTTACATCTAACATCTTATTAACTGGAATATTACCTGTGATGGAAATGACCTCACTGGGCTTTAGCTCACCAAAATCACCACAATTCCTGCAGGATATCAGGAGGAAGGAGGAGCGGCTGAAGCGGAATATCTGGACGATTATTTTTATTAGAAGACTTATTCTAGATTAGGTGTTTAATTTATTCCTTTTGGCAGATGATTGAAATAAACTCTAGTAGATTTAAATATTTTACAGAGCAGACGTAGTTGTTTGATTTAAACTTTCATTTGAGATTAAGTGATGTTTAATAAAGCGTTTTAGTTGGTATTATCGTAGTATGTGGAATGGAATTTCTCTACAGGTTATATTTGGATTGAATTCACACTCTGAAACTCGGGCCTTGAGTTGTTATACTTGAGTCTCGGATTTCAGGGCGTGACAGCTTGGTATCAGAGAGAATTTTGAGATTTCAGTGCCTAGGGTTATGGTTAGGTTTAAATGAAGGTGAATAATCTAGTCATTTGATGACACCAACCCGTTAAGTATTAACTTATGATTCTACTTGACTCGTAGATTTACCATGACGGGACGTAGCAAGCAAAACGGGACGCCCTCCACCCCACCCGCTACTAACAATACGATGACGGCAATTCCTGGGTTGGCCGAACAAAACCAGCTGCTACAAGAAATGATGAAAGTGTTGGGGACTGTGGTCAATGTAATTGGACTTCAGAATAATCAGCATAATCTGATGCCCCCTCCAACCACTCACGGAAATTTAGGTGGGTTACTAGAAAGATTCAAGCGGTTACGACCCCCCTCATTCAATGGATCGCCCAACTCGAATGAAGCTGAACACTGGCGAAACGAAATGGAGAAACTCTTTGAGGGAATGGGATGCAGAGACGAGGAGAAAGTTACTCTAGCCACCTTTGTACTCGAAGGAGAAGCGTACCATTGGTGGAAATCCATTGTGAGATCAGTTGCCCCAGGCACTGTGTGGACCTGGGACTCCTTCTATGACAAATTTAATAAACAATACTTCCCAAAGACTATGCGAGATCAGAAGATAGTGGAATTCATGAGATTGGATCAAGGAAAACTTTCCGTCAGACAGTATGAAGCCAAGTTTACGGAGTTAGCAAGGTATGCCACTTCTATGGTACGAGAGGAAGAGGATAGGGCCCGAAAATTTGAGAACGGCCTCAAACCACCGATACGCAGCAGAGTGCGGGCCTTCGAACTGACGACTTACATGGAGGTCTTTAATAAGGCCTTGGTGGTGGAGAGAGACTTTGAGGAATTTTGGAAGGATCGGGATCAGAAAAAGTCCGACACGGGGTCGAAAAATAAGGCGTCATCTACTGCACTACCCCAACATTCAGATAAGAGACAGAGAATGATGAGTAGTTCCGCACCCCCACCCCCATCGAGCAGCAATCAATTCCAAGGGAGATGTTATAATTGTGGCGAAGTGGGTCACATGCGATCATCATGCCCTCTATTGGTCCAAGGGCCATCTCGCCCGGTGTCCCAAACACGCGGTCCACCATCCCAATATGCACAGCCACAACATCGACCACATGTGCAACATCAGAAGCCTCCACAATACTCTCAAAGGCCACAACAAACACAACCTTTCTCCATTACGAGGCCTGGTAACCAACCTCCAAGATAGCAAGCTCAAGGGCGAGTTTACGCAGTAGCCCCGCCAGCTGGGGAGCCTGAAACAGCACAAGAACATGAAGAAATGCCACCCGAAGAAGAACCAGCTCCTAAAGAAGCAGCAGCACAGTGCTACGCAATCACAGATGCCCCACCTGATCATAACGCAAATGGGACAGTGGTCGAAGGTACACTTTTTATATTCACAACACCTGCCAAAGCTTTGTTTGATACGGGGGCTACACACTCATTTATTTCTGCATCCCTGGTCACTTCTTTGGAATTGGTTAGCGAGAACATGGATAGGAATCTAACTATTGCCACACCCATTGGTAGATCGGTAGTGTTAGATCGAATATGTAAGGATTGTCCTATCTTGATAGGCGAGGCTTGCCTGCCAGCAAATCTAATCGTCATGGATATAACGGGATTCGAAATTATCCTTGGAATGGATTGGTTAGCCGCACATCACGCCACCTTAGACTGTTACGAAAAGGGAGTGACCTTCTCCACCCCAAATCAACCAGTCATCACATTTCATGGGGGCAAACATGTAGATCCAATAATAAGCATGGCAGCACTATCCGAGACTGAAGATCAGGAAAATCATACTGAACAAATACACATAGTTAACGAATTTCCTGACGTGTTCCAAGAAATCCCTGGATTGGCCCCTCGGAGAGAAGTCGACTTTTCCATCGAATTGGTACCAGGGACCGCCCCGATTTCTAGAGCAGCATACCGCATGGCCCCATTGGAATTAAGAGAACTAAAGAAGCAGATTCAAGAACTGTTAGATCAAGGATTTATAAGGCCCAGCACCTCACCTTGGGGAGCTCCAGTCCTATTTGTGAAGAAGAAGGACGGCTCCATGAGGCTATACATTGACTATCGTCGGCTTAACAAGGCCACAATTAAAAATAAATACTCTTTGCCTCGTATCGATGACCTGTTCGATCAATTAAGGGGAGCTCGATACTTCTCCAAAATAGATTTGAGGTCAGGATACCATCAGTTAAGAATCAAGGATCCAGACATACCAAAAACCGCCTTCAGGACACGTTACGGCCACTATGAGTTCCTCGTTATGCCTTTCGAGCTCACGAATGCTCCGGCAGTGTTTATGGACTTAATGAATAGGGTGTTCAAGCCTTACCTCGATCAGTGCATCATAGTTTTCATTGACGATATCCTCATCTACTCCAAGACCTATGAGGAACACGAGGAGCACCTTAGGACTGTGTTACAAATCCTCAAAGATAACCAACTTTATGCGAAACTCAAAAAGTGTGAGTTTTGGAAGAAAGAAGTAAAATTTCTAGGACATGTTGTGTCAGAAAAGGGTATCTCAGTAGATCCGACAAAGATTGAAGCCGTGATTAACTGGGAATAACCCACAAATGCATCGGAAGTACGAAGTTTCCTGGGCTTAGCAGGATATTACAGGAGGTTTATCGATGGGTTTTCTGAAATTGCGAGACCGTTAACTAGTCTAACGGGGAAGAGTAAAACCTTTACATGGGACGACAGTGCGAATTAGCATTTACGAGGCTTAAGAGGCATTTAAGGTCGGCACCGATATTAACGATCCCAACGGAGGGAGAAAAATTTGTTGTCTGCACGGATTCCTCTCGCCAAGGGTTAGGATGTATTCTTACACAGAATGGAAGGGTGATCGCTTACGACTCCAGGCAGTTGAAGAAACATGAGCAAAATTACCCTACTCACGACTTAGAGTTAGCTGCAGTTGTATTCACTCTGAAAATATGGAGACATTATCTGTATGGAGAGCAGTTTGAACTATACACCGATCATAAGAGTCTAAAATATCTATTTGACCAAAAGGAGTTGAACATGCGGCAAAGAAGGTGACTAAAATTTCTAAAAGACTATTACTTCGACATCTGTTACCATCCGGGCAAGGCAAATGTCGTGGCCGATGCTTTGAGTAGGAAGAAACAATTATTGGCCGCAACCCTCGCCATGCAAGAATGAAAATTGTTAGAGAATGTCAGGGACTACGAAATCCAACAATGGAAAAATAACACTATGGCCTTTCTTGGAAATTTGACGATCCAGCCAACATTAGTGACCCGAATCATAGAAGCTCAAAAGCAGGACACGTGGCTCCAGGATCGAATTTCAGTTGTAGCCGCCGATACAGCAGTTGAATGGAAAGTAGGGGCAGACGGAGCAATCAGGTATCGAGGAAGAGTGTGCGTACCTGACGTGGAAGAACTAAAGAAAGAAATTTTGGAAGAAGCTCATAGATCAAAGTTGACAATACATCCTGGAAGTACGAAGATGTATAGCGACGTTCGTAGGACATATTGGTGGAATAACATGAAGAAGGAGATCGTAAATTTTGTATCCAAGTGTTTCACCTGTCAACAGGTTAAAGCTGAACACCAGAGACCTTCTGGACTACTACAACCATTAGGAGTCGCAGAATGGAAATGGGAACGTATATCCATGGATTTTGTTATGGGTCTGCCCAGGTCGGGGAAAAATCATGATGCTGTGTGGGTAATTGTAGACAGGCTAACTAAGTCAGCTCATTTTCTACCGGTGCGAATGAATAACTCCTTAGAAGAGCTGAGCAAGTTGTACATCAAGGAGATTGTGAGACTTCATGGGGTGCCTGTTTCGATTGTTTCCAATCGTGACCCTAGATTTGTTTCTCGATTCTGGCAAGGTCTGCAAGCAGCATTGGGAACTAAATTGGATTATAGTACCGCATTTCATCCACAGACTGATGGCCAGACGGAAAGAGTGAATCAGATATTAGAAGATATCCTCAGGTGTTGTATTATCGATTTTAAAGGTAATTGGGACGACCATCTTCCTCTGATAGAGTTTGCATACAATAATAGTTATCAGTCAATTATCAGAATGGCACCGTTCGAAGCACTTTATGGTAGACCTTGTAGATCCCCTAGCTGTTGGACAGAAGTGGGCGAGAAAGCTTTATTAGGACCTGAACTTATGCAACAGACTTCTGAGAAGATTGCAGTTATAAAGGAACGTATCCGTGTCGCCCAAAGCCGACAGAAGAGTTTTGCAGATAACCGAAGGAAGGAATTGGAATTCTTTGTGGGCGATCATGTATTTTTTAAAGTTTCTCCGATGAAAGGAGTCATGCGATTTGGGAAAAAGGGAAAGTTAGCTCCAAGATATATTGGACCATTTGAAGTATTAGCTAAGGTTGGTACTGTGGCATACAGACTGGCCTTACCTCCTCAGTTATCGAGTATTCATAATGTTTTTCATGTTTCCATGTTGCGAAAGTATGAACGAGATGTCTCTCACGTCATCGACTGGCAGCCTTTGAAAATTCGAGAAGATACTACATACATTGAGAAGCCAGTTAAAATCCTAGACAGAAAGGAACAAGTACTTCGTACCAAGACGATACCACTTGTGAAAGTACAATGGAGTAATCACGAAGTTGAAGAAGCTTCTTAGGAACGCAAGATGAAATTCGAGAAAAATACCCAGAATTATTTTGAGGTACGTTTAATTTCGAGGACGAAAATTTTCTTTTAGGGGGGTAGAATGTAACAACTCGGATCCTTACAATAATAATAATGTGATTTACTTGAAAGTCCTGGAATAATTTTATTGGTAGATTAATTGAGTAGTTGAGCAACTACATAACTATAACATTTTCAAATTTCATGACTTAAGTTATAGGACCATTTGCAAAAATCATGATTCCTGGTGATCATTATCGTACAAAACTCTATATACTAGCTCTAGGACACGATTCAACCATACATGTCAAATTTCAACCCTCCGATCATCATATAAACACCCTAATCAGAAATCGGGCCATAAGTGGGCCATCTAATTTTAGAAATGTCTCATTTTTAGTGTCATAACCTAAAATGATGTGGCCTACCTGATGATTGGAGTGGATGTTGCATGTACATCATGGTGGGACCACGTGCATAACATGCACGTCGCTGGTCCGGTCAACCAGCGTTGACCGCGAAACTGAAGAAGAGTTCTTCTTCTTCTTCGTTGCAGCGTTGCTGCGAGCGGGCACTGTCCGCTTGTTTCATCCCCGCCGTCCGATGATGACCATTGCAGGTGGGCCCCACATGAAAGCGGAACACGAAGCTCGAGTGTACGTACGCCGCACGTAACGGATTGTTTAAAGAAACTCATCGTCATCCGCTTCTTCACCCGCTGAAACAGCGGACGCTGTTACAGCGTCCGCACGATCTTGTCAATGGGACCCCATGCGATCATCGAGATGGACCCCATAGTTCGATCCACGCCGTCCATTCAACTCACCTCCACCGTACGACCTTGTATACCGGACATCACCCTATAACGTTACTCGTTCAGCGTACGTGAAACCGTTGTTTTCAACCGTTTCGAGTTTAGATCGCCAAGATCCGGATCTTTTCACTACCACACGATCAAGATTTGATTCTCGAGGGTCGTGTGGACCCCACATATCATTTCAACGGTTCCCATGTGGAGTAGGTAGCAAGGAAAGGGAATCCAAGTTTCGCTTGGAAACGGAAGCTCAAACTGGTTGCATCCGCGACCGTGTTTTCGCTGTACTCGGCTATATAAGCCATCTTCATCTTCTTTTGCTCTTCAGAACACGTCAGAGAGAGTGAGGGAGAGAGTGATCTGTTAGGAGGTGTGGGCCGTTCGGATAGAGAGAGAAAGAGAGCAGCGGTAGAGAGAGAAAGTGAGAGGCTGCTGTTGTTGCTGTTGCTGCCGTTGCTGCTCTTGCTGGGGCAGTAAGAAAGGGAAAGGAAGAAGAAAAAGAAGAAGAAGAGAAGGAACGAGAGAGAGAGAGAGAAACGAGAGAGATAGAGAGAGAAGCGGTGAGAGAGAGAGAGAGAGGGAGGTAGCTGAGCTGTTGTTGTGGGGACAGCACCCCCAGTCAGCAAGAAACAGAGAAGAAGAAAGAAAGAAGAAAAAGGAGAAGGAAAGAAGGAAGAGGAAGAAAGTTTTCTCTAGACCAATCCGAGTCGACTCGTTGAGCGACTCACTGAGCAAACTCGGAATCTAGTTTGGGCTTGTGGGGAACCTATAGTTCATCGTACTGTGAGTGATTCTTCGCATGGTTTTCTGTTAATTTCTACCAAATATTTCCTTTTAGCTATTGTTCAAATCTGGGTTTGAGTTATTTAAATTTTAAGTTATTCTCAAGTCTTCAAATTGATCCTAGGTAAGGGATTCCACCTTTTGTTGTATTCTTCAACTCCATATTTACATTCTTTACTTTTCTTGTAGATCTCTCTCCACTTTTCTACGTAACCCTACCTAGAGGTTAAACATAGGTTGAATGTACTTCCTTCAAATTCGCCTCGTAGGTTTCAAATATAAAAACCCTAGCTAAACGAAACGTAGATGCACGATACATTGGTGTGGGTACAACACGTTATGTAACTTTAGGTGACTTACTTCTTTAACAACTCTCTTAATGTATGATGAATAATTAGATGAATAATTATTTAATTACAGATGACATATGCATGGTGTGATTGGGTTTGACTGATGATATGCATTGTATGCTTGAAGATATGTTTCCATGATTCATGACATTCATATACAACTTTTATACACAACGACAGAACAGGAGCATGGTTGATTTGGCTCCTGGCGTGCATGGTTGATTTGCCACCTCGCTGTACCGGTTAGGTGAGCATGGTTGATTTGCGACAGGTTCCTAATGTTCAGTGGCAGCGAGTTCTGGTCTTTTCACTTATTGAGCATGTTTGATTTGCTCGGTTGGATCAGTGGTGCATGGTTGATTTGCCCACTGGCGTGCATGGTTGATTTGCCTCCTCGTTGTACCGGTTAAGTGAGCATGGTTGATTTGCGACAGGTTCCTAATGTTCAGTGGCAAGGAGTTCCTAGACGTTTGTTGCTCTCACACGTATCATAACATACATGACATCATGATAATCATGTTTCATTCATAATAAGACATAAAGTGTGTTAATCATCGCCATAGCCTTGTATATTCGTATGATTCTAGTTGTTGGTATTTTACATCTAACATCTTATTAACTGGAATATTACCTGTGATGGAAATGACCTCACTGGGCTTTAGCTCACCAAAATCACCACAGTTCCTGCAGGATATCAGGAGGACGGAGGAGCGGCTGAAGCGGAATATCTGGACGATTATTTTTATTAGAAGACTTATTCTAGATTAGGTGTTTAATTTATTCCTTTTGGCAGATGATTGAAATAGACTCTAGTAGATTTAAATATTTTGCAGAGCAGACGTAGTTGTTTGATTTAAACTTTCATTTGAGATTAAGTGATGTTTAATAAAGCATTTTAGTTGATATCATCGTGGTATGTGGAATGAAATTTCTCTACAGGTTATATTTGGATTGAATTCACACTTTGAAACTCGGGCCTTGAGTTGTTATACTCGAGTCTCGGATTTCAGGGCGTGACACTATCCTTGCAAATTCACGCCCTTTACCACTATTCTCATGTGGCCCTTGGGCACTTGCCACATACGAGCAACCGTGGATCTCGTTGCCGTTCCCACAGCTCCACCGTGAACTGTGCTCCCGATCAACATGTAAAGATGGCCACACCTCCGTGCCTTCATACACACGAGTGCCCCCTTCATCACTTCACAACAATGATCGCGGCCGATAAACACGCACCCTTTCGCCTCGAGTGCACCAAGAGAAATAACATTCATCTTCATCTTGGGAACATGCTTCACATCTTCCAGGACTCGTTCGACCCCATCGAACATCCTGATGCGCACAGTACCAACACCCACAACCTTATGAGCGACTCTATCGCCCACAAACACTGATTCTCCACCATACTCACTGTATGTCGTGAATGAACTCCGGTCAGGACAAACGTGACATGAAGCCCTTGAATCAAGGATCCACTCACTACCGTGAGATCCCTTGCCAGATACAGTCAGAACTTCACAAAAATCGTCATCGTCCTCTACGGTATTGGTTCCATCCCCAGAAGAATTTCTATACTTCTCTTGCCTAAACCTGGGATTCTGACAATCCCCTCTCATGTGGCCCTCCTGACCACAATTCCAGCACTTCACCTTAGACTTACCTTTGCCCTTGGCCCTCGATCCCGATTTTAAATATCCTCCATGCTCAGAACTTCTTCCCCTCATAACCAGTGTCTCTGAGGAATAACGGGAAGCCACGTCACCGCTCTTCTTTCTCATCGCCTTCGACTGGAGGGTTGAGATAACGGTCTCGACACTTATGGTTTCCCTTCCTGCGCACACAGAGTCCCTGAACGACTCATATGAATCTGGAAGAGAATTCAACAGGATGCATGCCTGGTATTCATCCTTCATCGGTTCATCGATCTCCACCAACTTACGAACCAGCCTATTGAACGTGCTCAGGTGGTACTCCACCTCAGTTCCCTTAGCCATCCTCAAGGTGAACAACTGCATCAACACGTACATGCGATTCTCTAGAGATTTCTTAGCATAAACCTTCTCTAGCTTCGCCATCGTTTCAGTCGCAGTCTTCTCCTTCATGACATGATAGAGAACATCATCCGTAAGGTTTAACAGGATTGAGGTTCTTGCCTTCTCGTCGAGCCTCATCCACTCATCATCCTTCATAGCCTTGGGTCGCTTTCCAAGAGCTCTATCAAGCCCTTGTTGAACCAGGAAGGATTCAATCTTCACCTTCCATAGCTCAAAGTTATTTTTTCTAGAGAACTTCTCTATATCGAACCTTGCGCTTATCCCATCTTCTCGTCTCAGATTCGAATCTACTTCACCCCAACTTTAGCTCTGATACCACTTGTTGGGATAGAAGCCAGCAACGGAAGCAGAACACCGAACACGTAAAGCAATGCAAAATCAAACGAGTAACAAGATGCAATCAATCACACGCAAGCACACCACAAGAGACTCCGAATTTTACGTGGAAAAACCCCAAAATGGGTAAAAAACCACGGCACAAAGCGATCCACTATGAATATCAGAAGATTACAGAGATTGACAGCCCACAAAGCAAGGAAACACGGAGAAAATCCCAAATTCTCTCTCACACACACCTCTCCCCTCTTCCTAGTACGAATAGGAAACCTTGGACACCTTAGGATACCTCTCTAGGTCGGATTACAATACCTTAAATAGGAAGAAATCCGAAAATAGAAACACCTTGTGCAGTACTGCGGACTGTGCAAGAAATCCGTGCGCACGGCCGGCCGGTCGGCCGACCGGTCGGCCTTCACAAAAACAGTCCAGGGAGAACATCACACGTTTCTGCCTCACAGCCGACCGGTCACCCGACCGGTCGGAGCCCACTGACGACCGGAGGGCCGACCGGTCTGGGCACAAACTGCACATGGGGGGACTTTCAAACTGCATCTGGTTCAGGCCGTCCGGCCTGTCGGAGCACCCAATTTGTGCATCGTTTAAAGACTCCTCAACAGACCCAAGGTGGGCCAAAGAAAGAAGAAACCAAGGAGAGGAGAGAGGAAGAAAGAAAGAAAGAAATTGTGGAGAAAGGAAGTCTGGCCGATCGGCCAAGGGAGCCACAACTGGTCTTGACCGCTCGGCCACCCTCCTACCCCTTTGTATAGGTCACTAGAGCAAGGACCAGTGTGGTTCGACTGGTCAAGACCAGTCGGCCCCCCTCTTGTGCTCTCTGGACTCCCCCTGGATAGGTCCGACTAGTCAAGACTGGTCAGCCAGCAAGCTTGATAGGTCAAGAGCGATCGGCCAACAGGTCGACAGTGTATTTCTGCACAATTACAGCAGCATCTCATAGAAGCTTAAAAAATTCATGCGCTGTGCGTAAGTGTTGCGCAATTTTGGAAGTTTCGGAGTCGGTGGGACTCTAAATATATAAAAGGGCACCTAGGGATTAAAGCTAATGCATCATAGAAGATCAGGAACTTCGTGGGAGGTGAAGAGGATCGTCGTGGAGCGTCTGCAACTCTCCCGAATCTGATTTTTTATGCTTTTAGTTAGTTTTTCATTGTTTCTAGTTAAAGCATGATAATGCTCGGCTAGAATCTCTTAGCTAAGGCTAAGAGGTGAAGCTTGTGGGTAAGTATCATGTTAAATTCGTTTTAATTCAAGTA
The DNA here is from genome assembly GCA_003013855.2 of Liriodendron chinense. NCBI lineage: Eukaryota > Viridiplantae > Streptophyta > Magnoliopsida > Magnoliales > Magnoliaceae > Liriodendron > Liriodendron chinense. The sequence continues at coordinate 34,888 of PVNU02004182.1, forward strand.
CTTTACTTTAAGTTGAATTTTAAGTTCTAGTTTGAATAAAAGTTGGTATTTTTGGATGTTTTAAAAGAATTTGTGTGCTTCGGATATGGGTTCATTGCAATTCTATGAGATTATCATGTTTGGATTGTTTATATTCGAATTGTAGTAAGCTCTGAGCGTACCATAGTCCATTAGCATGGTCTTTACTTCGAAGGCTACATATTCGACTTCTACATGCTTCATTAGAACTAGAATCTTATTCTTCAACTTGAGTAGGGGATTGCTTTGTTAAATGTTGAACCTTCCAACTAGAAGAGAGATAGAACTTCAATTCTAGTTGTGTTTATGTTTGGATGAATGAATTCACTTGAGACTACTACAAGTGGATCCTTGAGGCCTTAGTTCCGTTTAAATTACAGATTTTACAAATTACTGTTCTAAGTTAGTTTATGAACTTGAACCTCGTAATTAATTGAATTTGAAGTTCTTAGAATAATTAGAATTGGTTTACCTAATTCCCTATGGATCGACCTCGGTCTTACCGAGAATTATTACTACATCGCAAGCCTTGCACTTGAGACAAGTGAACAAGCTAGTTTTTGGCACCACTGCCGGGGAATCTAGGTTAAACAGTTCTATATTGTTTTAGTAGCTATAGAAGTAGAAATAGTTAGGATTTACTATTTTCTTAGGACTAGTTTTTCTGAATTTTAGAACTAACAAGCACTACGCCAAAACAGTGAAAAAATGACGGTTGAAAACCGTCTTAAACTGTGGTTCCAGACGGTTTCAGTCCGTCGTAGCAGCCGTCATATTTTGCTGTCCTAAAACTTACATGACTGTCCATGACCGTCGTGAATAAAAGACAGTGATGGACCGTCTAAAAAACAGACTGTCCCTAGCCGTCTTTAAAGTGCACTTTACACCTTCTTCAGACGACAATCAACCGTCCTTGATCATTGTCGAATTGTTCAACCTGTGTCTATAACCGTTGTTAATAAAAGACGGTGATGGATCGTCTAAAAAACACACGGTCCATAGCCGTCCTAAAGTGCATTATACACAATTTTCAGACGGCCATCAACCATCCTTGATCGTTGTCGAATTGTGTTCAAACTCACTTCCAGACGGTGTAGATCCGTTGGTAATCTATTATTTTAAAGAGAAAATAGACGTCTTATAGCCGTCGAAAATTTTATTGTATAAAAAAAAAATAGCAATAATTTTTTTTTTATTTTTCTTTCACCTAATAGGAAAAGTAATTCAGTCAACATAAAACATATATAGAAATTCTAATAAGGAGAATTTCTAAGGTTAAAAAATAAAATAAACTTCATTTACATTCAACAGAATGAGATATAAAATCAAAATTAAGACCAACTTGAATGGACCAATTAAAGACATTAGTCCAGCCAACATTCCCTAGAACCAAACCCATGTCAATAACCTCGCCCCGTCTATGCGATATGGGTGATCTTAATAGTGGGGCATATGGCTTTCATGCTATTGATGTCCTACTATATTTAGGTGCTAGTGGAAAGGATGGGACTTCGATTGCCTAGTGTACAACACAGCACCATATATAAGTGGAAAAGATCTCTATGCCTCGCCATGATTTTTGCATTTCATCCACGCTGTCCGTTCATGTTTTCCAGATCATTTTAATGCATGAGCCCAAAAAGAGACATTCATGGCTTAAGTGGACCACAATCTAAGAAGCAGCGAGGATAATTAATGACACCCATTGTTTAAACCTTCCCAAGGACACAATGATGTTTATTTGCTATCCAACCCATTCATAAGGTCACACAGACTTGTATGATGGGAAAACACAATATCAGCTTGATCCAAAGCTTGGTACCTAAGAAGTTTTCAATGGTGTAGGCATTCAATCCCCACTGTTTCCTCAATGTCCCCTTGAGAGCTTTGGATCTGTTTATTTTTTGGCTCATGCACTAAAAAGATACGAAATTCATGAATGGACAGCGTTGATAAAACAGATACATCAGGTGGGGCCCATATAGCTTTTCCACATATAGTACAAACCTCGATGGCGTGTTCTACCGTAAGCAATCCGAGTCCTGAAAGATGGTACAACACCTCAAGTTGTGATACAGTTCCCTATATGTACTCAGCTCTTATATACAACTACTCACATGCCCACTAAACTCATTTATGGATAATGAACACACGCACGGATACATACACATGCATACGTACGTAAAGAAATAAACATCAATGCAAATATGTTTATATATGTACATAATCATCCCTGTGAAAGAACTCACTCATACCTGCCAGGTCTTGATCCTAACTCCATTGATTGTTCTAAACAAGTCGGCTCCACCCACCAACACTTGTGAGACATGGGCTTCTTATCTACTAAACTGCCAATACTGTGCCCCACAGGATAGATTTAAGAGAAAAAGAAAAAGAAAAAATTACTATCTTAAATTTAGAAAAATTCAAATGAAGTTACATGAGATTTCTAAAAGGTTTGGAGTTAAGAGCAGTATGAGCCCTTCCCACCTTCTCTTGAGCATCCACACTCCCGTTTTTCTACAAAGCAGGAAGACCAACATGAAGATAACACCATCAATGAAAAAACAAAGTTTGTCTTTAAAACCAATATAATTTTTGCATGATCAAAAGATGAACAGGTTCATAAAATGAGAAACCAACATCATATGTTTTAGCTCAATCTCACCTCAAGTGATTCTATCTCAACTTGTAACAATGCAATGTTATATGATTTCTCTTGAATGATCTTTTCCATCTTTGCAATGCTCCCATCCTTGCGCTTCAATTCTTGGGTACTATCCTCAAAAGGAAAAGAAAGAAAATCCATTTCATTATTTCAAAAAAAAAAAAAAACCACCACTATGATTTCATAAATCTAATCTTTAAAAAAAAAAAGATTCCATAAATCTTTTCAGTAGCTCAAAACAAGCTTCCAAGGGCATGATTTATCCCATATTAAAACTTAAAAATAGAAAATATTCACAACATATCGAATTTGATTTTGTTATTTAAGTTTTCTGGCAACAAAGAACTAATCACCCACAGCCAGCTATATGCTAACATGTAATGCAGCCCCACCTTCCACGCCAACA